>JAYEVK010000239.1:0-158393 GCA_036346275.1 Otatea glauca | reverse complement strand
CTTCTTCAAATAAAACCATTTTTCTGACCACGGCCCGAGCGAGTCCCGGGTCAGGATCTGGAGAAAGGTGCAAGGAAGTCCCGCCTGCAGCTGGAAATAGAGACACCCGATGACAGGGTCCTTTGCGGTGCAGGACATGGAGTAGAAACGGAAAAACAAAGAGGGGGTGGGAAGGATGCCCAGAAACCCCTCGCAAAGATGCACGAAAATAGAGAGATGGAGAAGAGAGTTAGGTATCAGGTTCACGAGCTCGATCATGCACTGTGCAAGGACCGTAACCAAGAAGTCGCTCTCCGGGGTCCGTAGCCCGAAGAGCGTGTACTGCTCCGTGCTCACAATCTCGTCATCCTGGGGCTATGGCACGTTCTCCCCGGTTGGAAGTCGCCAGGTGAACGAATCCAGCAGCCCCAGGGTCTCCAAGTCCTTCATCCGGTCCGCGGTGAGTGTGCTCTTCTGTAAGGACCCGAATCCATCGATTCGAACCCCGCGTGTTTACTGCACTAGTCCGGGATCAACGCTAGTGCACACACTTAACATTGGTACATATCACATCATACACAACGATAATAGAATAATAGTTCATTTATTGATATAGCTAAATGTATGATCTTATGACCAACTTACATTATTAAGCCACAGGCAACAAGGCGAGAATATAAACTAATAATTAAGCGTGAAAGTAGAAACGTAGATAGCTCATCACCACCACAGGCAACCAACAAGGCTCGGACCCTAATGACTCGTGTCTTCTTGGACTTCATCTTCCAACACGGTGTAGATTCTTCAAGCTGTTGATTATTGTTGTTTAGCAAGGGTGAGTACTTAAAGCACTCAACAAGTTGTGCACAGAATGCAATTCTATTTATCTATATGTAAGGCTTATTCCAATGGATAAAGCTATCATGGCTATTTTGCAATAAGCGGCATTTATGAACAAATACAATAAATAGATTGTAAAGAATGTAAAACAAATAGCATAATAAATAAATTCAATAATTCTCAAGTAAACCAAGTTTCCAATCCTAAATCAAGTTCCAATCTTCCATATGGCAATCCCATCCCAACCAAGTTGTCCAATTTATTAAACTAACCCTTAGCGTAATTCCGAGCATTGCTCAATACCGCGAAACACGGCTATCCGAATAGTTTCACACTCTGCAGAGGTTATGCACTTTACCCACGTGATACAACCAAACACCACCAAGGCGAGAGATTATAACAAAGCCTTTACAATGCTCTATCTTAATCCGACACTACCCGCTAAGGTTTCAACATTTGGCGGTCTCAAAACTACATCCGGGGCCCCCTCTTGCGCCATGTGAATTACACCACACCGGAACTCACAATTCACCACGATAGTATCAACATTAAGACTTTGCAAATTACTCAGCTAGGCTGGCCCATACCAGACATGTGGTTGCATGATTGACTCGGGTCAAAGGCTTGCAAGGTTAAGTCCTTAGTGTGATCAAGGCAAGACTTCCACATACCATCTCGCCCATCGGGCCCACCTTGGCCTCTCCTCTTGCCACTTGCCCCAATCTAAGTGATTATCACCCGGCTTGATTACCAAGCACCACGTGCCATCAACAATTCAACATCGTTATGTGACATGACTCGCCACAACAACTCAATCTCATCGTGTGATCCCACATGACACACAAGTTCATAACATTGTTCCATATTCCATTAATCAAGATTAATTATCAATGGTGATGACACATGTGATGACGTGGCATGGCTAAGCAACTAATACGAACTAAACCTCCAATGTTGATTATAATTATTAACCAACTATATTAAACCAATCTAGGGTGACAATGGATCATGGCATACAATGACAAGGTAGGGTATAGATCAATCTGGTATATTAGCTAATCCCAATCTAATTTGAAACAATTGTATATTTGAAACATATATAATAGGGTAAAACAAATATAGCAATTTTATAAACATGGGTTCAACATGATCAAAGCACAACTTGCCTTGGAATAGGTCCTGATCTTGATCTGAAGCTTGCTCTGAGTTGCTTGGTCTTCCTCCAGCGCCGCACAATTCAACGCTCACGCTGCATCAAGAAGAAAAGCAAATAAATACCAAAACAGAGAGCAATTGAACTCCAAAAATCAAATAAAATTCACCATTAAATAGATCTCAATTTTACAAATTTTTAGAAATTTGAATCACTCAAATCCGAGTTACGATGCAAAAGATATAGCCTTTTGAAATTTGAAATAAATACTGAAATTGCAAAAATCAGAAAATCAGATTTAACAGATTTATTTTTATTTCGAAAATAGATTATGCGTCATCATGATGTCAACATGACGCCAGTGCTGAACCGACCAATCGAAGTCGACGCGTGTCCCCGTCCATGGACTCGGTCCACCGCGCCGCTCGGGTCTGGCGAACACCCGCCACGACTTTTCATGTTGCTCGACCTCCACGCTGGCGCACTCCGATTGTATGGGCGACGGCACCATCCATCTCGCATTCAGATCTCATCGGGCGTCACGCCAATCGGCACACGCGGCAAGATCTCTGACGAGAGTTTTAGATCTAACGGGCATTGCAATTAATCGGCTTACGGCTCACCGAGTCCACGTGGCCGAATCGGGACGCTGAGCGACGATCCGATGGTCCAAATCTTCTCTCATGCTAATGGCGCCAGAGACAAACACACCGGCGATGAAGGCGACGACGCCCGCAAGGCGCCCGTGAAGTTCTCGGGCGACGAGGTCTTGCGATTCCGATGCGGCGCAGAACGGGAACTCAACGCACGCAAGGCCCCTTAAATAGGCGGTCGGAGGTGCGAGGCGATGGACACGGACTCCGAGTCCACCGGAGACACGGCGGCGGGCGGAAGAATCCAAACGGAGAGGCGACACACGAGAACCCTCCAATGACAAATGAGCGGTCGATTCGAGGAGACGTGGTCGATCGATCCGCCTGAACCAACCAACGGACACCGATCCAAACCTTCCCAAACCGATGCGACTTAACCACGATCGTCCGATTCGATCCGGCGTCCTCCGGCGCTAGGGTTTATGATTTTTCGCGAAAGCTCCCGACCGCCGATTGAAAATCAAGGGCTGCGGTTGCGCCCACTCATGGGCCAACTGGCCGCACCGACGCTGGCCAAGCACGCATGAGATGGGCTTGGCCCAACACTATTCACGGATTTTTAAAGATTTCTTATTTAAAATAATTCCGTAAATTCATTTTATTTATTTTAAGCAATAAAACTATTAGAAAAATCCAAGAAAATCTCAAAATACTTTGAGACATTCGACTCAAATAAAATATTTTTGACAAAACTTTATTTTGACTTTGCACAGATTTAAATAGATTTGAATAAAAGGCAATAAACTTAATTTCAAATTAATTCAAATAAATCCGAAAAATCCAAATAAATTCAGAAAATCACAAATGCACATTTAAGCAATAAAACTTAATTAAGCCAAATTTTGGGATGTTACAAACCTCCCCTTAATGTAATCTCGGCCGAGATTCGTATAACTAGAGAATAGGTTCGAATTCGACTTCAAATCTTCTTCTCGCTCCCAAGTGGCTTCACTTCGTAATGATTGCTCCAATGAACTCTAAAGCGAATAGACTTGTTTCGGTCTTGCGCTCCATAACATCCAAAATTTCGATCGGTTGCTCTTTATAAGTCAAATCTTCTTGCAGCTCTATTGCATCCAACGGGTTTGCTCACGGCACTCGAGACACTTCTTAGGCTGCGACATGGAATACATCATGCACTCCCCGCCAAGGATCGAGGCAATTTAAGCGATAAGCTACCTCTCCTCGACGGCTCGTAATCTTGAGCGGACCAACATATCTTGGCGCAAGCTTCCCTTTAACGTGAAATCTTTTAACGCCCTTAAGAGGGGTAACCACGAGATACATGATCTTCGGTTCAAATTCAAATCTCGACGACGGTTATCTGCGTAGCTTTTCTCTGTCTTGGTATGCTATCTTCAACCTCTCTCGATCATTGCGACTTGACTTTCGCTTCCTCGAGAATATCCGCCCAAAACCAATCGCTCTCTGTTTCATTCCAATTCAATGGAGTCGACAAGCACGTCCATACAATGCCTCAAACGGTGACATCTGCAGGCTAGCTTGATAACTATTATTGTAACTAAATTCGATATGGCAAACATTTATCCCATGTCATAGCATAAGCTAAAGCACAAGCTCTCAACATATCCTCTAAAATCTGATTTACTCTTTCGGTCGACCATCCGTCTGCGGGTGATATCTTTGTCTTGAAATTCAAGCGGGTCCCCATTGCTTCGTGTAACTTATTCCAAAATCTCGAGGTAAATTGGGTACCTCATCGACACAATCTTCTTTGGCACTCCATGCAAACATACAATCCTTGACATGTACAATTCGCTAAACGATCCCGGAGTAAGTGGTCTTTCTTTGGGATGAAATGAGCGACCTTGGTTAGACGATCCACTATAACCCAAATGGAATCATAACCTTTACGAGTCTTAGGTAGACCAAAGGATAAAATCCATTCCGATTTCTTCCCACTTCCATTCCGAATTTTTAACTACCGCAGAGCATCAGTGTGGTCTTTGATGCATAGCTTTTACCCTCGACATCGTCGCATAAAGCAACATGTTCGGCTACTTCACGCTTCATGTTAGGCCACCAAAATCTCTCTTCAAATCTTGGTACATCTTGGCACTTCTGGATGAATCGAGTACTTAGAATCATGAGCCTCCTCAAGAATCAATTTCTTTAGTTCCTTTTATCAAGCACACAAATTCGGCCTTTGAAGAACATGGTTCCTTGCTCATCCGTGAGTAAAATCTAAGGCTAGGCCTTCTTCCTTTTAGCCTTGATTTTTGAAATTTTATCGTCATCTTGTTGACCTTCTCTAACTGATCCTCTAGTGTTGGCTTCACTTCTAGCGCAGCTATCATTCCTTGCGGAACGACTTCCAATCTTAACTTCTGAAACTCCTTGCATAATTCCGGTTGATCCTCCATTGACAATGTATTTGCGCTATGGCTCTTTCGACTCAGAGCATCTGCCACCACATTGGCTTTTCCAGGGTGATAATGGATTCCCACATTATAATCCTTAATTAGCTCAAGCCATCTTCGCTGTCTCATATTCAGGTCAGCTTGAGTGAATATGTATTTCAGACTCTTATGGTCCGTATATATCTCACATCTATTTCCTATGAGATAATGACGCCATATCTTTAAAGCATGCACTACTGACTAATTCCAAATCATGCGTTGGGTAATTCACTTCATGCGGTCTTAATTGTCTCGACGCATAAGCAACGACTTTGCCTTCTTGCATTAACACGCCTCCCAAGCCTTGCTTCGAAGCATCGCAGTAAATGTCAAATCCATTCTGCACATCTGGCAACACTAATACGGGGGCTGTTGTTAAGCGTTTCTTCAATTCCATAAAACTTTGCTCGCACTCTGGCGTCCATGCAAACTTCTTTTCTTTCTTCAACAACTGTGTCAAGGGTTTAGCAATTGTTGAGAATCCCTCTATGAACCGACGGTAATATCCCGCCATTCCCGTAAAACTACGAATCGAGTAACGGACTTGGTGGCTCCCAATGCAACATCGCATCCACTTTGTTTGGGATCAATCGCGACTCCTTTGGTAGTCATTACATGACCCAAGAATTCGACTTTTCCTTCCGTAATTCACACTTGCTAAACTTTGCATATAGTGATGCTCTCATGACTGTCTAAAACCATCCTAAGATGTTCTGCATGCTCTTCTTCGGTCTTTGAGTAAACCAAAATATCGTCTATGAAGACCACAACGAACTTATCCAAGTAATCCATGAAAACCTTATTCATCATGTTCATGAAATACGCTGGGGCATTAGTCAATCCAAATGACATGACCGTGAACTCATAATGTCCATATCGCGTAGAAAGCGGTCTTAGGTACATCCTCCGCTCGGATCTTCAATCGATGGTATCCTGAACGAAGATCTATCTTGGAAAACTCGGCTCCTCTTAAGCGATCAAATAAGTCATCGATCACGGGCAGCGGATACTTATTCTTGATCGTTACTTCATTAAGTGCACGATAATCGATGCACATTCTAAGACTTCCATCCTTCTTGCGGACAAACAAAACCGGGCTCTCACGGTGATGAACTTGGTCTAATGAAACCTTTTTCTTGCAGTTCCTCAATCGCTTCTTCATTTCCACTAACTCGTGGTAGGCATCCGATATGGTCTCTTTGATATCGGTCTTTGTCACAGTGCTAACTTCGATGACAAACTCGATATCACGATCCGTGGCAATCCGGCAAATCTTACGAAACACATCCGGGTATTCCCTGCTCATGGCACATCTTCCATCTTGATGGCTTTCGCGCCTGTTGACCACTAATCGCCCATCTCGAATCGGTCGCTTGAAACTCCACTTTCTTGCCACTAGGGCCTTCCAAAGTCACGATCCTTGACCACAATCCAAAACGACCTTATGCTTTGACACCAATCCATTCCAAGGATGGCGTCTAGGATTGCGCATCTATCAAGATAAGATTAAGCTAGAATTCTATCCCATCCATAAGCAACAGCTCCCAAACACCCAAGGCTAGATCTAAGCTCGGATCACGGGGCTTGGACTAAGAGCACACACTTAAGATTCACCACTTTAAATCCATTCTTGGTTGCAAAACTTTGAGACACAAGCGAATCGAAGCTCGTAATCAAACAAAGCCGTGGCAGGTCTTGAGTTGACCGAAACTTACCGAGACGATGTCAGTAGCTTCTGAGCTCCATCGGTGATGTGGTTGATCCTTCCACGCCTTGTTGATCGCGGTGGCTGCTCGACTTGACACAGGCGCGATTTCCTCCGAGGTTGGTGCCTTGGCGGTGTGGTTCCCAAGTTGAAACGAGTGGCGTAATGCCTCCTTCTATGGACACCTATTAGAAAAGTGCCACGGCTCATTGCAAGTATAGCATCTCTTCACTGCGGATTCTTGATTTCCTCTGGTGCATTGTTGCCTGTCTTTGGTGTCTCAAAGCTCGATTGGCGGGCGAGGTGCGAGGGTTGATGTCTTGTTTCCGGCTAGTGGTTGGAATCTAGCAAATTCTTTGTGGTGACATCCTCAAGCGTAGATGGTTTGGGCGTCCACCGATTATTCATCAAGCGCTTACGGTTTTCACTCTAGCTCTTTGCGCTATCTTCTAGGATCAAAGCTTTATTAACCAACTCACGAAAGTCCGGAAAATTGTGGGTAATCAGTCCCACTGCGATCCTGAGTTGATCCCTTCATGAAACGAGATTGCCTAGCTTTATCCGTCGCTACGTCTTCAGGGGCATAGCGAGCTAACTGAGTAAATTTGTTCAAGTATTCGGCCACTGGTTGGCCTCCTTGCTTCAAAGCTCTGAACTCCTCCTTCTTAAGGTCCATCATTCCCTGCAGGACATGATCTTGCGAAAGCATTAGTGAACTCCTCCCGGTTATTTCTGTGGGGCTCCATGAGCGCACAATGGTTCTCCCACCACTCTGCGGCGGTTCCCTCAAGTTGATGAGAGCGTGAGCACCTTCTCATTGCCTTCACACCGAGTGATGTGCGCTTTTTCTCAATAGTCCTAAGCCGTCCATCGGCTTCCAAAGGATTCACATTTCCGAAAAAGTTGGTGGCCTAGTCCTCATAAAATCCGATAGCTTGGACATGGGTGAGGTCCACCATGATTGTTACGAGTTGCGGGGTTGTTGTGATTTCTTCTGCATTGGTCATCTCGCATCTGCGCCGCATCATTATCTGCATCATTGAGTCTGCGCAAGAAACGCTCCCGGTTCTCGCATGTCGGTGGCGGTGGTTGAGGCTGCCTCTGTCGTTGGTGTTGTCGTTCTGCGCGATCCTTCTACAAGCTCCGTTGTTCCCTCGAGTATTCACCATCTGATGATTGCCTTTTAGGTTAGGGACGGTAGATGTAGCATAGATAAGAAGTAAGACTTTCTAAAGCGGGAAAAATAGGTCATACCCAAACTGAAATAATTCTTTATTTAATCTTGGTATGGCTGCTTATTTAAGCCTACAAGCTTTGCAACACATACTGCACACTCAGCAATACAAAGAAGCAAACTAAACAAGCAACCTTAACGTCAACTAGAAAGGTAAAGATTAACTTAAAGACGCGACTCACACTCGAGTCTCAACACAGCTCCAAGGCTGACACTCACTCATCCAGCCACCCTGGCTGAGGCTGATCCGGCGCATACACCGTGGGTGAGTGGCATAGGAGCGAACCTATCCGGTGACCTACTACTAGGTCCTCTGCAACAACGGGTCTGACTCCCTCTGGCTCCCACTCGCCTCCTCTGGATCCTCCTCGGACTCCTCGGTGGCTCTGAACTCCCCGAGTCACGCGCTCCGGCTCGTCCTCAAGCGCCTCGGGGCCTCTCCCAGCTCGGTGATCATCCCGATGCATTTGAAGCACGGTCACCTCGAGCTCTGCTCGGCCACTCTAAGTGCCTCGTACACGCCTCCGGCTCTGGTAGTAGTCTCTCATATGATCCTCCACGGGCAAGGGCGAACTCTGCAAGGTGTACCGTAGTAGCACACTCGCTCCCCTCGATCCGTCGTCTTCGGCACGCTTGAACGTCTCGGTGAAGTCGGAACACTGAGTCGTGAAGCTCGTCAGCGTAGTCGCGGCAGACACGGCGAAGAGCAAGTCGAGCAACCTCCTGAATTGCAACTTCATACGAGAACCTTCTGGCAGAGATGTTGATTGGCCTGCTAGCTTCCTCATTCCCCCCAGCGTAGATGATCAACTTGCAAATGAAACCTCGGTGTACACCATTCAACATCCATTGCCTCCTCGGTAAAGTGGGCGGTAGAAGCCTCCAAGCGTCTGAAGTACTCTCCATACTCCATGGCGTAGCCGCGGTGACTCCTCAAAGGTCGGAACGATCGGCATCTGCTCCACAAGAACTTGAAATAAGTTCTCCACCAAACGACAAGTAAGGCAGTAAATTCAGCAAAGGCAAGACGTAGAGAATGAGATGAGTCAAGAGTGTTTTATTAATCAAATTTAGATTTTCTTTTAGAAAATAGTTTTGGACTCTCACAAGACACCTCCATACTATCTAGGGCCAAAACCTACGATCGGTATGCTCGATACCACCTCTGCAGTAAGGACCCGAATCCAGATTGAACCCACTTTGTGTTTACCGCACTAGTCCCGGGATCAACGCTAGTGCACACGACTTTAACATTGGTACATATCACATCATACACAGCGATAATAGGATAATAGTTCATTTATTGATATAGCTAAATGTATGATCTTATGACCAACTTACATTATTAAGCCACGCAGGCAAGGCGAGAATATAAACTAATAATTAAGCAGCGGAAAGTAGAAACGTAGATAGCTCATCAGTTCACCACAGGCAACCAACAAGGCTCGGACCCTAATGACTCGTGTCTTCTTGGACTTCATCTTCCAACACAGGTGTAGATTCTTCAAGCTGTTGATTATTGTTGTTTGGCAAGGGTGAGTACTTAAAGCACTCAACAAGTTGTGCATGTAATGCAATTCTATTTATCTACATGTAAGGCTTATTCAATGGATAGGCTATCATGGCTATTTTGCAATAAGCAGATTTATGAACAAATACAATAAATAGATTGTAAAGATAAAACAAATAACAATAATAAATAAATTGATAATTCTCAAGTAAACCAAGTTTCCAATCCTAAATCAAGTTCCAATCTTCCATATGGCAATCCCGCCATCCCAACCAAGTTGTCCAATTTATTAAACTAACCCTAAGCTGTAATTCCGAGCATTGCTCAATACATGAGCACGGCTATCCGAATAGTTTCACACTCTGCAGAGGTTATGCACTTTACCCACGTGATACAACCAAACACCACCAAGGCGAGAGATTATAACAAAGCCTTTACAATGCTCTATCTTAATCCGATACTACCGCTAAGGTTTCAACATTGGCGGTCTCAGAACTCACATCCGGGGCCCCCTCTTGCGCCATGTGAATTACACTGACCCGGAACTCACACCGACCACTATAGTATCAACATTAAGACTTTGCAAATTACTCACTAGGTGGCCCATACCGCACATGTGGTTGCATGATTGACTCGAGTCAAAGGCTTGCAAGGTTAAGTCCTTAGTGTGATCAAGGCAAGACTTCCACATACCATCGCCCATCGGGCCCACCTTGGCCTCCTCGCCCTTGCCACTTGCCCCAATCTAAATGATTATCACCAGTTGATTACCAAGCACCACGTGCCATCAACAATTCAACATCGTTGCGTGACATGACTCGCCACAACAACTCAATCTCATCGTGTGATCCCACATGACACACAAGTTCATAACATTGTTCCATATTCCATTAATCAAGATTAATTATCAATGGTGATGACACATGTGATGGCGTGGCATGGCTAAGCAACTAATACTGAACTAAACCTCCAATGTTGATTATAATTATTAACCAACTATATTTAACCAATCTAGGGTGACAATGGATCATGGCATACAATGACAAGGTAGGGTATAGATCAATCGGTATATTAGCTAATCCCAATCTAATTTGAAACAATTGTATATTTGAAACATATATAATAGGGTAAAACAAATATAGCAATTTTATAAACATGGGTTCAACATGATCAAAGCACAACTTGCCTTGGAATAGGTCCTGATCTTGATCTGAAGCTTGCTCTTGGGTTCTTGGGTCTTCCTCCAAGCGTCGCACAATTCAACGTCTCTGGCGTCAGAAGAAGGAAAGCAAATAAATACCAAAACAGAGAGCAATTGAACTCCAAAAATCAAATAAAATTCACCATTAAATAGATCTCAATTTTACAAATTTTTAGAAATTTGAATCACTCAAATCCGATTACGATGCAAAAGATATAGCCTTTTGAAATTTGAAATAAATCTGAAATTGCAAAAATCAGAAAATCAGATTTAATGATTTATTTTTATTTGAAAATAGATTACTGCGTCATCATGATGTCGCATGGCGCCAGCGCTGAACCGGACCAATCGGAAGCCGTAGCGTGTCCCGGTCCATGGACTCGGTCCACCGCGTCGCTCGGTCTCTGGCGAACCCGGCTCACGACTCTTGGTGCTGCACCTCCACGCGGCGGCCCGATTGGCGCGCGCGGCGGCACCATCCTCTCGCATTCGATCTCATCGGGCGGCCGCCAATCGAAGCACACGCGGCAAGATCTCGGGCGAGTTTTAGATCTAACGGACAGCAATTAATCGAAGGCTTACGGCTCACCGAGTCCACGTGGCGAATCGGGGCGTTGAGCGGCGATCCGATGGTCCAAATCTTCTCCCGCTGCTAATGGCGCCGCCGAGACGAAACACACCGCGGCGAAGGCGGCGACGCTCGCAAGGCGCTCGGCGAGTTACGGGCGACGAGGTCTTGCGATTCCGATACGGCGCGAGCGGGAACTCAACGCACCCAAGGGCCCTTAAATAGGCGGTCGGAGAGCGTGCGGGCGATGGACACGGACTCGAGTCCACCGGAACACGCGCGCGGCGGAAGAATCAAACGGAGGCGACACACGAGAACCCTCCGATGACAAATGAGCGGCTGGGATTCGAGGAGACGTGGTGGATCGATCGCCGAACCAACTAACGGACACGATCCAAACCTTCCCAAACCGGTGCGACTTAACCCGATCGTCGATTCCGTCCGATAAATGCGGCGCTAGGGTTTGCGATTTTTCGTAGCTCTGACACCGCCTGATTGAAAATCAAGGGTTGCGGTTGCGCCCTCCACTCATGGGCCAATCTGGGCCGCACCGGCGTGGGCCAAGCATACAGATGATGGGCTTGGCCCAACACTATTCACCGGATTTTTAAAGATTTCTTATTTAAAATAATTCCGAAATTCATTTTATTTATTTTAAGCAATAAAACTATTAGGAAAAATCCAAGAAAAATCTCAAAAATACTTTGAGACATTACGGACTTAAATAAAATATTTTGACAAAACTTTATTTTGACTTTGCACAGATTTAAATAGATTTGAATAAAGGCAATAAACTTAATTTCAAACTAATTCAAATAAATCGAGAAAATCCAAATAAATTCAGAAAATCACAAATGCACATTTAAGCAAATACAACTTAATTAAGCCAAATTTTGGGATGTTACATCTTCCCAAATTTCGCCATGGAACCGGGGGGAGGATGGGATCGAAGTCGAAAGGCAGGCCCGTTGCCACAAGGAGTAGAAAGGAAAAGAAGGGGACGGAGAATGCGAGCGCTGAGGAAGAAAGGCTTCGAAAGGTAGCGTCTCCCGGTTTAAAAGGGGCCTCGACTGCCGACATTATTGTCGCCTTAAAAGACGTGTCCGCAGCCAGCGTGCAGCAACCGAAGCATCACGGCCCTTCAAAATCCTTGTGCAGACACGTCTTTTCGACTTCCGCTAACCATCCCCCCGACTTCTCCGCTCGCGAGGCCCGAGCGCTTCTGGCCCCCCTTCGTCTCCTCGTGGCGGAGAAGCCTGAGTATTCCAGATGACATCAAGTCAATTTGGAGACAAAGCATTAAAGCTCGAGTATTTTTGAGTGCGACCATGTCGAAAGCACCCACCGGGGGGGGTCCCCCCCGGGCCCGGAGAGGAGCTCGAGAGTTCCCGAGCTCAACCAAGGGGACGACCCCTCCTCGAAGACTTCAGACTCAAGAACGCCTAGAGTCTCAGACTGTTTCTTGAGCCTCGGGGGCTGGTTGTCGGGGATCGGTCGTCCTGACACATGTCCAGGCCCCCCGGGGGGTTTTAGGCCGTTCTCCCCCGAGCTCGGAGGACTGTTCCCGAGCTCAGGGGAGAGTTTTCCCGAGCTCGAGCTGACTCCCGCGACCTCTTCGACCTCAGCTCCCTCGGCCCGGCCTCCAGCGTAATAATCTCCTTTTTATGTGACCTCTCTCCCCTGCGCGGGAACTAGGGTCACCGACTCCTGTCAATTCCCCTGCATGGGAGGGTCACCGACTCCTGTCAGCTCCCCTGCGTGGGAACTAGGGTCAACTGCTCTCGTCAACTCACAGACAACCACCCGATGTTAGCCTCGAGATCAGCGCCAAGGGTCTATAAAAGCGCCGGACTACCCCGGTCAGAAGGGCAAGAACACAGCAGAAACCAAGGGGGATGCACAGACACATCTGCAGACACACTCGTATGCTACACCATCCACCGAGCTCCCCTCGGCGACCACTTCTGAACGACTCCGAGGTCAAGCTCCCCCTTTGTTCTCCCCCGAGGAGCTTTTAGTCATCTTTTGCCTACGGGCAAGACTGGAGTAGAGCTATTACTCGACCTCGGGGGCTCGAACCAGTATAAGCGCTGTGCCTCCTGTCCGATTTTTCTTCTTCCCTGAGCTGTGCACCTACCAACGCTCCCTCCTTCCCGAACGAGCACGACTTTGGGCCTCGCCCCCTTGCACGATCCTTCCCCCCTTCTTTGCGGTCGAAGGTCCCAATCGTCGACATTAGTAATTCTTCTCATTCGCAATAGGGTTATTGTTTGTAGTTGAATTTCCTTCCTTGATAGCAATAGTTCATTTAGGGATTAGGTTGAAATATTATTATTATCAATAGTTACTTATAAGATGAGAATAATTATTATGCATAGAGGGTGTTATTGTTTTTATTTTAATCAGAGGGAAGAAGTCAGATCATCTCGCTCTCTTTTGCCACTCCATTTCAGAATTGACATACATCATCTACCTAATCATCTCAGAATAAAAACAATAAATCACAAATTAAGAAAAATGAAAGTAAACCTAATGTTCGAGCACTAGGAACTCCTCGAGGTTAAAGCACTCGAGCTGCGCCTACATCTAAAGAAGAAAAATGATAAAGAAACTTGGTCCACGCGTCCAAGCACGCCACGGACTAGGTGTCCGGAACCTTTCCTTGCCTTAGCTCCTATTGTCTAATTGTTGTACTCAGCTATTTAGATATATATATATACACAGATTACATTTTAGAATGCAATCATCTGGTCTCTAAAGAAAACAATACATGAATCTATCTAACCTATCATCCTATATTCAGAAATATTAATTGAAATGGTAATGTAGTTGCTAGAAATGCAGTTACAAAGTATGGCATTAATTTTGCATATGATATCTAAATAGGTATAAACATAATTGATTGATTAAATGGAATCTATCTAACCTAGGTTGGAGCAATTAAAGTACTACTGAAATGCGATGATAGAAATGAAATCATGGATAATTAGAAGTGCAGTCATGACTAATAGCTTTTGTAGAATAGAAATAATTATACAATGGTATCATCCTTAGTATTTTAACATCTATTATACATTACAAGTTTCATTACAACAACTAAACACTGATACCCGTCCCTAGTACATTAACACCTAGTAACCATAAAATGCCCCACATACCTTAAGTAATTAATAATATACCAATCTAACCTTACCCTCTATTGACACCTTCAGATCTTGGCTAACCCCCTTAAAGAGGATCTACTCGGTATTTGGTGGTCCGATTATTATCATCAAATATTAAAGTTGGACCTACTACTATCAGTTGACAGGTTGAGAGTTATAAATATAACTAGTGCCACAAAGCTAGTAAAATCCTTCCCTTAAGATTTCCTACCAGTCTCTAATAATTTAATAGCGTGGTTCTCGTAACCATTGCTCTGATACCACCTATGGCGACCCAAAAAATTAGCCCAGGGTAACTACAGTAATACTGCCATTACTCTGATATAATTACACGAATCTCGGCATATTAGCTAACAAAATATCGAGCACACCCGACATTTTATCAGTTAATACATCTTGTTCAGAGTGTTGCGGTAGAACAATAATTAAAACTAAAATAGAAACTTAATTACATTCCATACCACGGAGGACTACATGTCCAGTACTTAATTATACATAGGATCCAAGAACAACAAAAACAGAATACAAAAATACTAACTACCCAAAAGCCGACAAAAGATAGAGTACAGTCTATCCATGAATCTAATCCTTCTGGTAGTCCCCATTCTTATAACCCTGATCTTGCGGGTGCTCCTCACCCCTTGTCTTGTAGGAAGACCATTGGGATCTATATCCCCACCAAGCACTTGACCTCTAGGACTATTATCTAGCAAAGGGGGATTTAGCAAGAGTGAGTATAAAAGTACTCAAATCCATCTCAGTAAATGCATAATATGAGTTTTTCTTTCAACCCCTTCCTCAAAATCATTTTCATAAAATAGTAAAATGCATAATATGAGTTTTTCTTTCACATCCATCTCAGGTCACCTTTCAACCCCTTCCTCAAAATCATTTTCATAAAATAGAGTTTTATTAAGAAAGTTGTGTTGCTAATTTTAATTATCCAAAGATGCTACTATCACGAAAAAATAAAAACTGCATTTTGGGCTAGCCTCAGTGTCCGCTAGCCATGCCCTCAAAACATATAATACATCAATCACAGATTTTGCATACACACGCTACAATGTACAACAATCACAGATTTCGTGCATATACACAACTACAATATAATACATCAATCACAATTGCAATTTTGCATATGCACAATTATAATGTACAACAATCACAGATTTTGCATATACACAACTACAATATAATACATCAATCACAATTACATATAATACATCAATCACAATTACAATCACAGATTTTGCATATCACAATTACAATATACACAATTACAATGTACAATTAAAGTGTCTCATGCATGAGGTGCTCGATCATGGTGATGGTGTAGGGCATGCCTCCCGCTGGACCTGCTCCCTTCTCCTCCAGTTTAGTCATCTTTGCATCAATATTTCTCAGAGTATGTAAATGAAGTCATTATATATCATACTATGGAAAGCTAAATAGATCACTTTTGTTGTATCACAAATCTAGCCGATCCATTGCCGCCTTATTAGCTAGTTTATACTCCCTCTATTTTTGAATATGTGACATTCTATTTTTCAATTTTATTCCTAAATACATATCATTCTACAATTTTGATCCTACTTTTTACTATTTTTCCTTCTATAATCTCCATTTAGCTAGGTAGAGTTAGCTTCCTAGCCTCCAATCGTACCCACATAAATTTGTTCTGGCGGTTTTGCTTGAACCAAGGAACAACTAGAGGAAGTACAAGCACAAGAATTGAGAAAACGGGAAGAAGACCACAGGTCGCATGAATTCATGATTTGACCCTACACAGGTTTGTAGCACTTTAGCCATAGTGATCTCATCCCGTGAGACCCTAAAATGTTTCTCACTAGTCCAGTATTAGATCTCTAACCTTGTTACTCGAGCCATGGACACCTTTCCTAGGCCGTCCATTGACTCGTAGCTAATAGCTGTACTCGACTACTCATCGGCAGAACTCAACCCAAGGCTTTATAAATATATAGCCTGAAAGAATCAATCGCAACTGATCTTCTATGTCCTTCACTGGGAATCTCAACATACATAGCTTCTCACTCCTAGTTATGTACTCTTACCAAATGTGGAGATCATAACACGTTCCTAGGACAACCTTTTCTAGCCGATTTCGCACACTTTGGTTGATACTGATAATACGGTTCATTGCTCGAGTGTAGTTTGTCGTCCTTATATCATATAACCTATGTAGAGGGCCCCACTAGCATACAGACCCTTCTCATCGGCGTCCTCTATCCACCATATATAGAACTATGTCACTATCATTTCATACATCACAATTCTTTCTATTTCATTAATTCCTCACAATACCATCTTTCCATCCACATCCAATTTAAAATTTCATATTAAAAGATACTTTTCCCATGCATTGGACATATGAAAGCATTTAAAAGCCATTTTATAAATATGATCAAAAGAAGCTTACCTGGATTAATGTGACTGTAAGTGTCCTGACACGGTTGAAGAAGATGATATCCTACTGGATTTATTTCAATTCCTGAAATCATGGAATATTGAAATTCATGGAGAAATTAAATTATGACGTGTTTTATGGTGTCCAACCTTTTATGAACTGGTCGAAATTTTATGTTAGAAGAAGGGGTACTAATTCCTATTTTTAGTTATTAATGCATTTGCAAGTTTTATATAGCTATTTATTTAATTAATCGCGATTATTTATGATCTTTTATATTTTCAGGTACACTGTAAGAGGATTAATTAAATTAAACATAGTTCACGGCGTCTGGAGATATTTTCCCTCTTTTTTCTTTTCTCCTCTCCTTTCATTTCTTCTCTCTTTTACTTTTCTCTTTTTCATTTTTCTTTTCTTCTCTCTGCGGTTGAACTCCCTCTTGTCTCTCTTGGTTTTTCGTCATTTTCTCTTCTTCCTCCTTGGGGCCAAACTCCCTGGCTCCCTCTCTCGGTTTCTTCTCCTCCCCTCTGCTCCTCTTCCTTATCCTACCTCTCCCTATCTCCCTACTCTTCTTTCCTCCTGATCTGGCTCCCTCTGCCAGCTTTCGGCTCAGCCACTACCCCTTCGGGCCGCCTGCTCTCCCCCTCCTACCCCAATTTCCTCCTACACTTTCCTACTTTTGTTATGCAATATTACATGCTTCCATTGCTAATTTGTGCTAATCAATTAATGATGATTTGAGGGTGTGCTCCAGGATTAGGATCCATGGCGAAGATACCTGATGACATGTGGTGCGCCAGGGAGCATTAGGTATCACTGGGCATGAGCTATGCAGCCCCTAGGGTGATCTCCTTACTGAGGCTAAGGGACTACCCCGATCTATTTGCTGTCTACTCGATCTACTCCATCTGTGCACTACACAGTACTAACATTGGTTCTACTATGATGTGAACCTGATGGGAAGTGGATTCGGTGGTGGTGGAGCTGGTGTTGGTGCTGTTGGTGAGGGTGATGAGGAGGTGGTCGAGGTTCTGGTCTTAATCTGGGCCTTCTCCTTTGATCTCCCTCCTCCTAGCCTCCTCTTCTTCTTGCCTTGCTTCGGTTGGCTCCTGGCTCCCCTCTTCTTCTTGCTTTGCTTTGGCTGCTCCGCTCTGGTTCTTGCTCTCTTGCTCTCGGTTGGAGTGTGGGGGGAAAATGGGGGAAGTGGGAATGAGCTAGGTTGTGGTTGGCTTTTATAATCTTTTACTGTGGCTTCCTTACCTTCTTACCCTTGGCACATTTTACTGAGTTACCATGTGATATTTTGTTACTATTCATATTTTGGTTATGGATACCCGTCATCCTACTAGATTTGTATATTTTTGTCAAGTGATGACACCCGAGATTAGCAGGAGGTGCCGATCTGGCCTCGGACGGATCAAATATCTCGGTGAGCGATACCCTCGCTTGTTGGTCTGATGGTAATTCTCAGAAATTTAACCTTTTGCTATTCTTGCGTTATGGTTTACCTATGTATGGTTTTTGTTAATAAGCACAATTACCGATTACTTTATTGATTGGTTGCTTAATTAATTGTTTGGGTTATTTTAGCTGCTTCCGTACCCCTCGCCCTCTCCACTTCCTTGTGTCCCCGCCATGGTCCCTCCCTCTCCACTGCTTCGGACCGTCATCGTCCAGATTTGCCCATGCTGCCGCTTCTTTTGCACTACGTCAGCATGTTCCTCTTCTTCACTGCTTCTTGGGTACATCAATGCGTAGATCCGGTGGCCACACCACTTCTTCTTCTCCCACGGTGGTCTTTACAGCACTCCGATGAGTTCCTATGGAGCCATCTGTGAGTCAATAACCTTTACTTCTCCTTCTTGGGCTACTCTTTACGTTCCTACAACCTCTTCTTTTGATTCGTTTGATTCTGACCCATATGGCACTCCCCTACTCTAGCATCACTGCTGCCGACCTCGGTGTTGTGGTCTACATGTAAGATGTTTAGGTGAGCCACTATCATCCTCCATCCTATTATTTCCACTTAGTATTAATTTGGCGGTCAGAAAGCTAGTAGTGTGGAAACCCTAGGGAAAAGGGAAAAACAAAGGAATGTACATTTCTTCTCTTCGCTGTTGATTTCCACTTCTTGCCTATGTTTTTTGAGTTCTCATGCGAAATCTTTGCTCTTCATTGTTGCCTCGGTGTGGAATTGACGTTTAGTAAAGGTCAGTGGAGGACCGAGCAGGGAGTCAGAGGGGCTAGGGCACACCCTACCCCCGACCACCCCATGGGTACCCTTAGCAACCCCTACCCATCGTGGGGTGCCACCATGCCGTTGCCATGGAAGCCACTGCGGCCAGGAAGATTGGAACTTGGAGCTGAAGACTGAAGTGCTGAACCATGGAATGGAATGAGAAGAATAGCAAAGGTAGAATAGAAGGACTTGCTACAGGGGCTGAGCAACCAATTTGGGCTAGCACGCAGTCCACAATTGGTCACCAGAACCACAAACAAGACCTCAGGGCTCAGGCACATAGCCACTGCCCCCAATCCCCATCCCAATTGGCAATTCCCAAATCGAGCAGAAGGCACAAAAGTGGCGGCCGGCGGTTGACTGAGGACTGAGGCCCAGGAGGCTGGAGGCGGCCCCGAGCGTGGCGGCCCCAATCACCGAGGAGGGTCAAGCCGAACAGGCGAACGGTGAACGGGCGAAGGGTGAACTGAGAACCGCAAAGGGCGCCAGGGCTTCGAGCGGGCTGTGGATTGGCTGAGCAGAGGCCGGGTGGTCGGACGGCTGACAGAGCCATAGAGGAGGGCCGCGCGCTGTGCGCTTGAGCTCCGAGCGGCTGCTGATAGAGGAGGGCCGTGCGCCCTACTGCCCTAGGTCCTAGCCACGAGCAGCAGCTGGCGGAGGAGGCCCTGAGGACGACATCGTGGCGCTGTGGTGGGCGACCAGTGTCTAGACTCCGGTGCGCCAGTTGAGGGCTTGAGGCGTCGAAGGAGGCTCTTGTCACTCGAGAAGAAGGAGTGCGAGCGGGCTGAGGCGCTGAGCCGACCAAGGTGCGAGAGATTAGGCGAGTAGTGATCGGCCAAGTAGAGAAGTGAGAGAAGAGAACTGATCAACTGATAGTCTGAGACCAGTCAAGGTATAAAATGAAAATCTTTGTTTCATTTTTCATGAATGATGAATTTACATATTGTGTATTGAGTATTTACATGTAAGTGAGGGCATTTTATCAATTGACCTTGAACATTCATACTACATTTTGCGAGGAAAATCATGCCCTTTTGGTTGGGTTGGACCTCTCAATAAATAAGCACTCCTAACTTGTTCTCTAATTTCATTGTCATAATCATCAATTGGTATGCGTTTCGCTGGATCTAATATAATTTCAACCAGATTAAAATCCACTCGAGGATTCTTTGTTTGATTCCTACTCTCATTAGTGTGAGGAGTACTACTTGTATTGCTCAAAAAATATTGGATCAATTGATAAAATGCCCTCACTTACATGTGCCATTGATAAAAGGCTCGTGATGTCTCACTGACATGTGGGTCCTGGGGCCACATGTCAGTGAGACAAATGAGCATTTTATCAATTGCACCAAGTAAAATAGGGCATATGATCAATTCCCCCGAATGTTCAAGGGCATTTCAACAATGTTGGTTCGATAAGTTTGATTGGCTAGAATATAGTGTGGAAAAGGATGCAACATTTTGTTTCTATTATTTTCTTTTTAAAAAACCAGGAAGACCCGAAAAATTTGGTAGTGATGTCTTCACAATAACTGGGTGTTCCAATTGGAGAAAGGCTTTGGAAATATTTAATAAACATGTTGGTGGACATAATAACTCTCACAATTTGGCAAAGGGGGACTACGAAGATTTTAGAAATCAAAGGGCAAGTGTGAGACAAAGAATTTCTGATCATGGCCGAGAGTCAGAAATTGCATACAAGATTCGTTTGACTGCTTTTTTAGATTGTGCCAAATATCTTCTATTGCAAGGTGAAACTTTTCGAGGACATGATGAATCTTCCTCTTCCATCAATAAGGGAAATTTTAAGGAAATGATTGAGTGGTACAAAGATAAGAAAGAGGAAGTGAAGAAGACATTTGAGATTGCTCCCTCCAATTGTTTCATGACTTCTCCAAAAATTCAAAGGGGTCTTGCTAAAGCTTGCGCGCAAGAGATCACTACGGTGATTATGGGCGAACTTGAAGATAGAAATTTCTCGGTGCTTATTGATGAGTCACGAGATGTATCAATAAAGGAGCAAATAGGTGTGATTTTGAGGTCAGTAGTTCATTTTAGGTTTATTTATTGTACTATTTTATTCATGCAATCATGTGATGTTGTTTTAACTTATTATAATTTATGATATGTAGGTTTGTGAACAAGCAAGGAATGGTTATTGAGAGGTTCCTTGGTATTAAGCATGTCATGAATTGAATATCTGCTGCATTGAAGGAGGCTTTGTTCTAATTGATTGGAAACCACCAATTACAAATTTGTAGGCTACATGGGAAAGGTTATGATGGAGCTTCCAATATGAGGGGAGAATTTAATGGGTTGCAAAAGCTGATTCGAGATGAAAATCCATATGCTTTTTATGTCCATTGCTTTGCCCATCAGTTGCAGTTAGTGGTTGTGACTGTTGCAAGTTGTAGTAGAGCTATTGCTGATTTTTTTCAACTATATTGCCTTGATAGTGACCACTGCGAGTGCATCTTGCAAGAGAAGGGATGCATTGCTTGCAAAGCATCAACATGTCCTATTGGATAAGTTGGAGAATGGTAAAGCTATCACTGGAACAGGGTTGCTTCAAGAAATGAGCATAGCTAGACCTTCAGACACTAGATGGGGCTCACATCTTAAAACCTTGCTTTGTATTTTCCAAATGTGGGAGGCGGTATTACGCGTACTAGAGATTGTGTCTGAAGATGCCTATCAACCATCAAGTTATGGTGGAGCATCAGGTTTGATACAGAAGATGGAAAACTTTGAGTTTGTATTCATCTTGCATTTGTTGATAGACTTATTGAGCATTACAAATGAGTTATCACTTGCTTTGAAAATGAGGGATCAAGATATTGTTGAAGCCATGGGTTTGCTTGTAGATGTGAAAGTGCGCTTACAAGACATGAGATACAATGGATGAGAGCCATTGTTCCAACAAACCAAAGCCTTTTGTGAAGCAAATGAGATTCATGTGCTAAATATGGAAGAACTCATACCAGTTAGAGGTAAATCTGCACGTAGAAAGCATACGGTGACTCACTTTCATTATTACCATATTGAGATTTTCATTGCTGCTATTGATGCTATTACATCAGAGATGAACCATCGATGCAGTGAAGTTTCTTCAGAGTTACTAGTATGTGTGTCTTGTCTTGATCCAAAATACTCTTTCTCCAAGTTTTGATGTAGATAATCTTGTTTGCCTTGCTGAGATATATGCTGATGACTTCACCGTAGCTGACCAGATGTTGTTAAGAAATTAACTTCAAACATTTATTCTCAACATAAGGAGAAGTGTAGAATTTCATGGATGTGGTGATATTGCAAAGCTCGCTCAAAAGATTGTTGAAAAAGGGAAAAACAGAACTTTTCCATTAGTCTATTGCCTCATCGAGCTAACATTAATCCTTCCAATGGCAACAGCATCAGTAGAAAGAGTCTTTTATGCAATGAATATTTTCAAGACAGATTTGTGCAATAGAGTAGCAGATGAGTGGTTCAATGACTTAATGATATGCTACACTGAGCGAGAGATATTTAGAAGTCTTCAAGATGATAAAATCATGAAACGCTTCCAAGCCATGAAGAAACGTAGAATGTCATTGCCTCGTACTCGTACTATTTAATGCTAGTGCTTAGTGGTATGTTGCATTCTTTTCTCAATGCTTATAACTAATTGCAAATCATAATTTTATGATTGCATCACTAACTTTGCTAATTTTGATGCACAGGTAGCTATTTACACATTTATGGGTTTTTGGGAATGCACTAACCACTATGGTATTATCGAGGTACTACCTTCGTTATTTGTTGTATTTCACATTTTTCATTATGTTTCTCTTCTAATTATGTATGATTTTCGATCACAATAGTCAGTAACTACTTCTACTTTGTTTGATTTGTTTTATTTTAGCATTGTTTTGTTACCAGTTTAGCACCCCCTAAATTTATGTCCAGGGTTCTCCACTAGTCGAGGTTGCATTGCCATCGTATCGGTGCATGGTTGTTGTTTGCCTGATATGGTTTCTGACCATGTTCCGTGCTGACTACCCCAGATTTACCATATATTTGCTCTTGTTCTATTGATTTGGGTTCAGTTTCTTGAAATTTGGTAGTAGCTTGGTTAATTTGGGGAGGTATTCTTTTTCAAGAATGATGCTGGATGGTTTATTTTGGGAGACTTCTTTTGCATCCTCTGTCTGCAGCTACAAGATCGGTTCCAACCAGGTCCCTAGCAGCAAAGCCAGCTGCTCCAGCATTGCATGGCTACCGGCCTCCACAGGTTCTCTCGTGAGCTCACCCCTGTGCTTCTAGACTTAGTTTGGTTCGAGAGGAACTCACCCCACTGTAACTTCTTTGTTTCCCCATGTAGTTCAGGGATTGGTCCGCAAGGTGCTTGTTAAAGATGTAAATTTTATGCCAAGATTAAGAGCTTGAGGTTTGTGTACTCTGTGCTCTTTGCTATATCTTGATTGGTTTAACTTATGTGTTGTAAGGTCATATTTGCATGTATTCAAAAAATCAATCTACATCAGACAAGCAGTTTGCATTCTTTAAGATTGCAGTAGTTATTCCTTTGTTTCCCTTACAATGCTACTTTATTTGTGCTTTTATCATTGGTTGGATCCCCCCCCCAATGATGTTCATGAATTGATTAAGATGCTTTAGCTTTTGTTAGAAAATAGCAGCTTAGGTGATCAGGGACATACATGCCACTATGATCAATCTTTGCTGGGAATACTATCGGCCTCATGTTGATCCCTCATGTTAATCTCTTATTGAAGTTGTCTGAATCTTTCTTTTAAATTTAGCCTTGAGTTAACACATGTGTATTTCAGACTTCAGCCATCAGCTAGCGTATGAGTCAACTCAGTTTGATGTTCACAGGTTCTTGCAGTCAACATGATCTTGTTGCTTTGTTTCTTTTCATAAGCTAATTTCCCTAGCAAATGACAAGTTTCAATACCCAAAGTCCAACTATATATGTTACACTAAAATGTGAATCTTGATGAGCAGGAGATCGGTTGTAAAGGACAATAGCACTTGGAATCTGATCCACGAATGGGCTAACAATGCTTCGTCTAAGGTAATATCTCTACCTAGATCTTAACGACTATTATTTTGATCAAAATATGAAGTGACATGTTCCTTGCACATAGATTTCTAAGAGATAAATGTTAGGCGCTAATTGAATGTCTAATATGAGATTGTTGGTTAGGCTAGCCACTAATTGAATTATATGTTGCAGAGTTGTTAGTAACAAGAGGGAGAATGTTAACACTCTTAGAATGTTAGCAGTTAGCTATTTCTTCATGTTGCTTACAATGTTAGTAAGAAGAGAGATGGGGTTCTTGTGTGTTGTGTTTTTTTTCATTCTCCTTAATTTGGGTTTTATCCTTTTGGCTACTTGAGGCTGCCTCTAATCTTTCATGTGCTAGCTTTTTTTTTCTTCCTTTCAATGCTCTATTGAGGTCACTGCCATGTTCGCTGCCATCGATGAGCTCCCTCTGACTTCAGAGGTTCCTGCAGCAATTTTCTCCCCCATTGCTCTTGCTCTGGTAAGGCCAGTGATGTATATGTGTGTGTCATGCACTATATCATGTGCAGCCGTCTCCTCTGTCACCTAATATTTTGTTTTTTCTGGATAATTGATGTCAAGCGTGTGCTGATCTATTTTTCATGGACAATATCATATGTTGATCTTCTGAAAGGTATGCAAAGATTACTTTTGGACTGACTAGGCTCTCTAATTTCCCCCTTTTGTGCAATTACACATCCTAGAATGTTGACCCATATTGGAAAATTTGGCTCTTCTTGTGGAAGTTAGTTTAAATACTTCACTTTATGTCTGTTTATCTTGCATCTCATTTCGTCTGCAAACTCTGCATATCTTCCCATATATATGTACATATAACAATATTTGTGAACTTGTGTGTCTCCATATATATGATCATCAATTGCCATACATCATAAATCGCTAAGGCAAATAAAACTCTGCATTCATACCCAATACACATATATACAAAGATCAATGCAGACGTCACATAATGAACGGGCGCGGCGTAGTGTGCTTGCCCATCTAGTTAACACCATATCACATAGAATCTATTGGGTTCTCAATATACACTTGTCAACCAAAGCTTGAATGAAATATGGATAACCTAGCTGGTAAATAACAAATATAACATAAAAGTAGGTTTATTTGGAATTGCAAGCTCGACATGAATAAGACAGCATCCATGACACACAACTGTAACTCACAAGTGGCAACACGTTTTACTGAACGTGTAACATGCAAACCGCTAGTACAACAAGAAACCATGTATGAACATGAACAAGCAGGGACGGGTAGATAACTTCCATCAGAATGCAAGGCCAAGATCTACTCTTTCTTGGAGTGAAGATTGACATAATCACTAGGACCATAAACCTCGAATAAATCCGCGAAAAAACCCTTCTTCCTTCTCGGGTTGCATCCCATGTCCTGGCATAGTTGATCATTGTACCAGTTGTGAAGGATTCCAATGCTGGACCTACGGAAGTAGTCATGAGAATAGCGCTTCATGAACTTCTCCCATTCAAGGACATCCTTCTGCATTGCTGTCACACTTGGTAATCTGAAGCCACCATCCAGGAAATGTGCCAACCACTTGGCCCGAAGTTCTGATGTGTAGAGATTTGCCAGGCTCTCTGAATAACCGATAACCGCAAGCTGCGGAATCTTAGGATGTATGCACTCTCTGAAAAAAATATCGAAGATATTAACAAACCATTCAACATCGAAAATTCACAGTATATGCAGATTATGTCTAGCGAAGTGACCTATAGAAAGGTACAATTGTGGATGTTGACCCAACTGCAATACTCTGAAAGTACTCTGATGTGAACATGTCCTTGATCTTTTGATCCCCCTTGAATCCAGTTCCAAAGATCACTATATCGCACTTTATCAGTGAAGATTCGCCTTCAACAATCACACCCTCCTTGCAAAAGCTAAATGTCTTCGACTTCTTAAGAACGATGCTGCCTTCTTCCAGTCTCTTGTAGTGATCCTTCGGTGTAATGGCAACCAAGCATGCAGCTAAAGCCTCAAACAGGCTATGGTCAGGCACCATGCCATGCTTCTTCATTGGAATGGAGTAGTAGCTCTCAGCAAACTTTGAAAATAGCCACCTCTATTACAAACAAGACAACATGTCTGGATTTAGTTTTAAACAGAAGTGTGTAAATTAATTCTTACAAAAGTAAAGCATGTATGGTTTTTCTTTGGCTTCTGTCTAATAATAAACTCCTCTTTAGACATAACTTAAGGAGAAGACAGAATGTTGCTGATATGACTTGTTTGTTCTGCCTTATGATGGGTTCAATTCATTATTTGTTTTTTGAATGTGATGTTTGCTCAAATTGTTTGGCAAGAGATTTCAGATTTGCTGGGCACGGAAGTGGGTAGTAACTTTGAATCTATTGCAAAAATGGGGGATCAGTGTGATAAACACAAAATGACAAATATTGTTTGCGCTGCAGTAAGTTGGTTTATGTGGGAACATAGAAATGATTTACATTTTCAGAAAGTGAGATGGTCATCAATTTAGGAGGTTTGGCGCAGAATCTACCGGATGCTAAAGAACTGGAAGCTGTTGTGCCTGGACTTAGAATCGCCGTGGATGGATTGCTGTATTGGGACTTTGAAGCAACAGGTGTCTTCCACTCTGACATTGAAGAAAATGAAGACCACTCCGAAGGGGAACCCATCTACAGAGACTACAGTGGCACACCGGCAGTTGGGAGAGGTGGACCAGGTGGTGATAATGAGATGTAATGCCTTATTGAAAAAATGTAACTACGAACTAACTGGTATGTAGTAGATTTTGTGAAGAGGTACGGTGATTCTGAAGCTTCACCAAAATGTGAAAAAAAGCCTAAGTAGGTCCTAAATGATTTAAACTGAATGTGGTTGTCTAAGTCAAAACTCTTTTTTTTTTTTGAATTTTTGGCCAGAAGCTCTCGTATTCATTATAGAAGAAAAACAACAGCCAGTCTACAAATGAACACACACCTCACATTCACGCTTGCACCTGGCCCGCGAGCACTAGGGCGGGTCTAGGACTCGATCTCGGGCGGGCTGCGCTCACAATTGTGCCGCTAACCACCCGAGCAATTGCTCGGTAGCCGTCAAAACTCTGTTTTAAATTTCATTTTGCAATGGTAAAATGGAACTGGGGTTTAATCCCTTTGGTTCTAAAAAAATATAATTGTAACACGTTGCGTTGCATTACCAATGGAGTCAAGATGGTGGCCAAGAGACTAAGAAGAAAGCCTTCACCAGGCTTGTGAACGAGGAGTTCAGAGAAGCGATTTAGATATAGCTTTGATATGTGGACACCCCAAGCAAAATAGTCCGGTATGATCCAGCGCTTTGTTCGGACTACCATTGTACATGGATGCTCAGTACCTACAGGACCAATAAACAATAAGTTTAAACAATTGTAGTCGATTGTAGAAGAGACATGCAGGTGATGTGACTAACAGATAAGGTACCGAATTTCTTTGAATGTGAACCAAAATGGCAGTAATATTGGTCTACAAGATCGATCATGAAACATGCTTACCGTTGCACAAGGGAATAATGTAAATAAAATTTTAATGGAAGGAAATGAAATGGCTTTGTAGATTGTACCATTTACTTCTGCACATTCAGCAGCAATGTCAAGTGCTGATTTCAGGTAGCCAACGACAGTGACACGCTTGCCCCTGATCGTCTCCTTAGCTTTCTCGCTGCCCATTTTGAAGTACTCCATGGAGTGAATCACCTCTCCACCAAATGCTTCTGGGCCTTTGCCTGAAGGGAATGTGGGTATGTTGGGCACACCGCTGAACCTCCCAATGCAAAGAATCACAAAGTCTGCCTTGTGTGTCTGGAGAAGGAAAAATTGTTTTCAATTATATGAACAGTTTTATTTAAACATTGCTGTTTCATTTACTTGCAAGGTAAAATTTACAATATTGCATTCCTCGGTGTACTATTTGAAAACCACTGCTCCATGGGGTGTGTCTAGTTATCTTGTTGATTTGAGAAAGTGATCACTATTCTAATCCTGTGTATAATTTTTTTTCTACAAATCTGACCTCTTTATGAACAAAATTGCAAAAGTAGTCCCCTCTCCGACGACAGAAAGACCCAAAGTTGACACGTGGCACCTTCCGCGAACTGGAAGCACGCTAGGAGCTACCATGCACCCAGAGCATGGCAACGCTGGATATGCCGTGCTCCTAATCTATGAAAGGTGCCATATGTCGACTTTGGGTTCTTTCGCGGTCGGAGAGTGTGTTGTGCTACTTTTACAATTTTGTTCATAAATATTTGCTAAAAAAATTTGCTTAGAGACTAGGAAAGTGATATTTCTCGACAACCCTTTTAGCGCAAAAAAAAAATACTCGCAAAGTAAAATTTACAATATTGTATAAGGGTGTAAAAGAAAGCGATCTTCGTGACCAGCAGAGAGTATGTGTCAATCTGCACATCATCTGTAAAGCGAAGGTAAAATATACGTTTTGTGTAATGGGCCCCAGTCACAATATCTACGAAAAGATAGGAACGAGACAAGATCCGTACATAATGCTGTTCACCGTGAAAAGGTCCAAGACCTAGGGACAAAAATTTGGAAGCATACGCACCGTGAAGTCATGCTCATCCACATGCAATGCGCCACCTACACACCCACCTTGGAAGTTGGTGCCAGAGTTGTATTTTGTGAAGTACCTATCCTCAAATTTTCCTTTTTTTTTAATATAAGTCGCTTTCTTGGATGTTCTCCTCTCCACGGAGAAATAATTGACACAGTAAGGGAGAAACATTGATGCCGAGAAATAACTCCTACAGTGTTGCAAAGATTCTGTGTTTATCCTTTCGATGAAAAACCTCTGGTTTATAAAATAGGTATTTTCTCTCTATCATAGTTTACATATTTTTATATATAGAAAAAATATATTAAAAATAATTAGAATACCTTAATTATTATCTCTAAACACTACATTCAATGTATAAACATAGATAATATCAAATAAATATGTATATTTATTAGGTGTAAAGAGAACATCACACTAATATTTATATTGAATATAAAATACATCTTATATTTATAGATGGAACTATTAAAAATATTCATCCTATAAACTTTGAAGAAATAAGTATCTATTGTATCGCTCAGTAAAAAGGCCTTTAATGCGAATTAAACGTCCTCAGTAGATAAGCCATCGTATAATTTATATATATGAGTGCATTTTTGGGCCCTGAAAGACATGTGAAATTCTACTGGTTGGTCGTTCCCTGATCAAACAGGTGTTGCCCATCCAATTGTAATTTACAGATAATTTCATATCTCTCGATGTACTCTCTTTGTTTCCCTGATCAAAGAGGTGTTGCCCATCCAATATTGTAATTTACAGTTAATTTCATATCTCTCCATGTACTCTCTTTGGTTTTTTTAATGTTTTTAGAATGCGTGCAATCAACTTTTTAACTTTAACTACTAATATACACAAAAAAATGTTGACAATTTTTTTTATGTCATGTGAAAATGTTATTATTAAATTTGTCATAAAAAATATTTTCATCTCATTATATTTCTTTATTTTTTGGATAAGATTTAATTATAAAAATATATGTTTAGATGTGATATTAGAGCCTATGTCAATGTTCAAAACGATGAGTAAAAAGTCTCAAGTAATAGGTAGTACAATTTTGTAGTTTTAAATCTTGTGGTGGTAGTATAAACGATATGATTGTGCAAATGAATAAAACATATATAATAGAAATTAGTTTTGTTGTATGCAACGATACTATATCACAATCTTGATAATTAACATAATTTAGTAAGTTTTAAAAATGCATATAAATACGTCGTAATTATTAAAAACATATAATTATCCGTTAATTCTTATTGATCGATAGCGTGACAATTATTTGCTCGTTGGTGTTTTTCAATCCGTCGGGCGCCTACCATTTTTCACTGCACCGAACTAGCTAGCCAGCCGCCTAACTTCACCAATGCAAACTCAAGCCAGATCCTCACCTCAACGTGGCCGTCGGAGTCGGCCACCGTGAGGCGCCACTCGCCGTCGCCGGAGCCGAACGCCTCGCCGCTGCCGGCCCACTCCTCCCACGCCGCCACAGCCTCCTCGCCGAGGCCGACGTACTCTATCCCGACAACCCGGTGGCCGAACCTGACGCAGTCGAGCACACCGAAATGGCGCGCGTACGCATCGAGGTACTCCATCACCTGGCGGTGGTCAGGGAACACCTCCGTGACGTTCTCCGGCCACGGGAAGTCGGAGTACTGGTACATGGGCCGCGGCGTCTGCAGCGCGGTGCACTCCGGCACGTGCGCCCAGACACCGCCGAGGACGGTGTCCGCCTCGAAGACGACCGGCCGGCAGCGGCGCTCCAGCAGGTGCTTACACGCCGCCAGGCCGCTCACGCCAGCGCCGACGATGGCAACCCGTTTGTTCTCCATGCTGCCTATATCAGCGACTGCTAGTACATAAGAGACAGTAATTAAGAACGTGTGAGCCGTCGGGACTGAGAGGCGAGGTGGCACTATTTATAGGTGGTCGTAGAGGAAGCCTTGGCAAATTGGAACATTGTACTGAACTGGCCCTATAAACGTATTTACATAAATGGCCTCTTTCTTACTGTACAAGACGTGGCAGCCGTCGGAACCACGGCACGGTGGGCGAGCGTGGCTGAACATGCAAGCAGGCGAGCGGGCGTTCACGTAGGCGGGGTTGCGTCCAGGGTGGCAAGCAGTGCAGCTAGCGTGGGGATGCGCGCGCGAGGGTAGGAGCGGATGCGTGCAGCTAGCGGGCCGCACAGCGTGTGGGGCAGTCGCGTAGTGCAAAAAGAGATCTGCCACGCCACGGTGGGTCATGCTTTGCTCCCGCTCTCACAGTTTTGCCGTGGTCTCTACTACCTCGCACTCTCCGGACACTACAGGGACAGATGTCTCCTGCAGCACTTTTTACCATGAGAGATGGACTATTTTTGTAAATGTGTTTGTGAAAGGCTAGATTTAAAAAAAAATATGCTACATGGAGCTAGTTTAGCACATGCTTAGGCAAATTGATCTTTGTACACATTTTTCATACTTAGTACATATCTCAATGAAATTATAAACCTAGTATCTTTATCGATCGTGGAAGAAACGAGTGGTAACATGCATTACCTATTGCGGTAAGGATCATGACAAATCACGTATTATAGTAGGAAAGCGTGATAGATGTCTATAATACTACTTTCATGATTATGAAGAGACTATAGTTATAATTTCGTTGAAAAAGAAATTAAGGGGGAAGCCAAAGCTTTGCCGTGGAGCTCGGAAGTCAGAAGTATGCATTGTTTTGTCAGCACGATTTGCTCGAGGTAGCGACGTAGCGTGCTGATATTCTATTTGATCAGGGCAGTTGTGGACACTTCATTAAAAACTTTGGGGTGCAGCAATCATTCTAGTTATTTTATTAAAGCTGATTTTTTTTCTCAACTGTATTAAGGCGGATTCTGATGGTATTTTAACTTGTTGTCATTCGTAACATCTAGGGTCCCTCTAGGCAGAAGCTAACCTGGATTGTCAGTCAGGCAGAGGCATGTCTCTGACTTGTGGTTTCTAGGCTATCTCGATGGAGCGCCAAGAAAGAAACGGACATTATCTTACATTTTAATTTAGTCCATGGTTTTATTTATTTAGCTTTTCTTAGTAAACAATTGATTAATTTAATTACTCTCAAACCCACAAAAGAAAGAAGTAAAAAAAAAGGAATTAAAGAAACATATATTATTCTAAGTTCTTGATTAACTAGCAAAATTACCTAGGCTATTGGGCCGCTAGATAGTACAGTACTATTGTATTTGATATACAACTTTAATACCTATAATGGAAAGTACAAATGGAATATTTATGCATGATTAATCTACGCAATTATAATCGCCACTAAAATAACCGGTGTAGATCTAATGCGTCTAATTGAAACTAGTATGGTGATCATGCTTTGCAACGGAGTCCAAAAAAGGTAATACATATAACGGAGTCCTAAAATAAGGTGATACATATAACAAACTCCTCAAAAGGGTGATACATATCATCTAATGTAACTAAAATTGTACAATGAACATTAAAATTCTCATACATATCAAGCAAAGTACATATTTAGTAATTGACTTCATTTATTGTTTAACATGAATACAAAGAAAGTTAGTACATAATACATCTAGAACACAACATCTTTGTAGTCGAATGCATGTTCTTTACGACGTGTTCATAGGGACACCATGACTCGTAAAAATATCCTCCCCTCTTTGTCTCTCTCCTCACTCTCTCTACCAATCTCCCTCTCTCTCTCTCTTCTCCACCGACAAGTAGTGGAACAGTTCAAGAAAGGGGAGGATGATGGACAAACTCCCTTTTTGTCTTAGTAGATATAGAGAAGAGAGTAGAGATATAGGTAAAGAGCATTTCAAGGTCAACCGATAAACTCTCCTTTTGGGAGGGGATAGTGTTAGAATAATGTTAAGATCAAATAGAACAGTGCTGTATTAAAAATCAAATAGGGCGGCTGTGGATATTGTATGAAAAGCTTTGGTGTGTATAGCAATCATTCTAGTTATTTTATTAAAACTGATTCTTTTTTTAAAAACTGTATTAAGGCTGATTATGACGGTATTTTATAACTCGTTGTCATTCGTTCAAATTCCAAACATCTAGGGTCCATCTAGGCAAAAGCTAACTTGGGTTATCAAGTCTGGGAGAGGCATGTCTCTCTGCCTTGTGGTTTCTAGGCTATCTGGATAGAGCGCCTAAGGAAGAATAATGCATTATCTTACATTTTAATTTAGTCCATGATTTTATTTCTTTAGCTTTTCTTAGTAAAAAATTGTAACATCCCAATGTTTGCTTTGGAATTGTTTTTGTGCAATTTAATATTTTTGGAATTTTTTTGCATTTTATTTGCAATTTAAATATTATTTTGGATTTAACCTTCTTGGGAGAGTATTTAATTTGGATAAATTTTAAGTAAAAATTTTCCAAAAATATTTTATTTGGATTCTATATGCTCAGAAGTATTTTACAGAATGTTTAGAGATTTTACATAATTTATTTGCTATTTATTTGAAACCATTTGCATTTTATGCATTTATTTAAATAGATAAAAGAAATACAAATCCGGATTTGGCTTTTGGGCCGAAACCTTTCAGTCTGGCGCAAATTTTTGTACCTGGCCTAGATCCATACCAGCCCGTTGCTCGATCTAGCCTACCCAGCTTACTGCCGCGCCAAGCTGTTGATAGGTACGGCCCGCCTGTCAAGGCACCCTTGTTGAGTCCGAGCGAGACTCTGGCTATGCTTTCGTGTTCGCCATGGACACGATGTCCGTTCTATGTGGAGCACAGACGCCGAGGGCTTTAAAAGGTGTGTCCTATGATCACTAGGTCATCCATAACCAAAGCCACGATTAGATTTCGAGGAACATCATCACTTACTTAGATTTTGGAGATTATGCTTGTGCTGCCATGTAACATCCCAAAATTTTCCATTAGTATTTTTTTATTTCTATTTGTGCATTTTGTGATTTTTCTGGTTTTTATTTGAATTTATTTCAAATTAAGTATATTGGCATTTTGAGAAAACTAGCTATTTATAGATAAAATTAATATAAAGTTTGGCTAAAATATTTTATTTGAGTTCAAAATATCTCAAAGTATTTATGAAAATTTTCTTGGATTTTTCCTGATATTTTTACTACCTAAAACTAATTAAACTATTTTCTAGAATTATTTTAAAGAAAAAATACGGGGATAATCGTTTAAATAGTTTTGGGCCAGAGCCCGTTACTGTGTGCACGCGGCCTAGCCCTGTGCAGCCCAGTCGCTCGGCGTCATCAGCCCATTAGCCCAAGATCGCCCGTGACCGTTGATGTAGATCGGACAGCCACGGTTAGATAATGAGGTTTGGAACCCTAGAGCTTGTGCACCATGGGATCTTGATCTAACGGTTCAGATTAGATCGTATCGGTTTAGGACTTTCAGATCTCAGCCGTTGGACCGTTAAGGAAGGGTAGGATTGCGCGCGTCAGCTCGAATCGTGATCGTTCATGGAGGATTGGACGGCTGTCTGTTGTTGTCTCCGATCGAGACTCGGAGTGCGCCACCAACACGTCTCCCTACTGTGTAGAGCTAGGTTTCTGGTTTGCGGTGTGCTCACCGACGTTATTTAAGGCAGGGTAGCTGCCCGAGATTCGTCGTTCCGTCGTGCATCTGTAGCTCTAGCCGCCAACGCCCGTGCCACAGCCGTTCGTGCATTAGAGCTCGCCGAAGTCCTGTAGCGCTGCCACTTGTTTTTCCGCCGATTGTGCCACCGTCAAGTTGTCATCTGCCGCTTGGGTACCAGATCTGGAGTTACCATGCCGAGACGCATCAGCGCAGCCACTTTTTGGTCATCGGGGATAGGTGCTTCACCATCTTCGTCGCCTTCATCTCCAAGTCCAGCAGAGGAGCGCCGCCGTGTCGCCATCCGTGTCAAGGAGCTCAAGAACCGTCGGATCTCCAGTGAGCCATCGAGTGCCACGTCGCCGTGTCAACAATAAACATCTCTGTAAGCGCGCGCTGTTGTATTAGAGGTAAACATACGGGATTTAGCTGTGTAGATCTAGATCTGTACCCGTTCGATTAGTGCCGTGTGGTTTGGATCGTGCCTCACGGGGAAGCCAGTACCGCGCTGACGCGTGGCATTGCAAGAATCGAGGCACCGTGGACCACGTCCGTGGTGGACCAGAGGAGGTTCCGTGGACCAAGCTCATAGACCGCGCCACGTGTCGACTCCGCATTGGTCGAGTCGATGTTGACATCATGCTGACGCAATAATGCGATTTTTCTTTATAAAAATAATTCGGTTTATTATTTGATTTTCAATTTTGTGATTTTTAAAATTTTTGAAAATTCTTCGAGCCAGTTCTCCCTCATACGAGCTCTGATTGAGGTGATTCAAATTTCTAAAAATTTGTAAAATTGAGATCTATCTAACGGTGAATTTTATTTGATTTTTGAAGTTCATTTTCTCTCTGGTTTTATATTTATTTGCTTTTCTCTTTCGATTCGCGTAGACATTGAGTTGTGCGACGCATCGGAGGAGGATCCGTCAACCCAAGAGCATGTTTCAGATCAAGACCAGGACCTTTGCCAAGGCAAGTTATGCTTTGATCATGTTGAGCCCATGCTTATAAAATTGCTATATTGTTTTACCTTATTTCATATTATTTAAAGTATACAATTGTTTCAAATTAAATTGGGACTTCTTAGCTAATCTACCAATTTGATCTATACCCTACCTCGTCATTTGTATGCCATGATCTATTGTCACCCTTGATTGGTTCACTATAGTTGGTTAATACTTAATTCAACTTGGGATAGTTAGACCATGTTAGTTGCTTAGCCATGCCACGTCATCACATGTACACACTACTACAGAATGGTACATCACTATCGCTTCATCTGTGTCGGTTCTTAAGTTTTTAGGAAAAAACGATGGTGATAGATGACTTAGGGGAGGCATTAGTAATAATCACTATCGGTTCTCAGGTTAGAAGTGATTGTGATGTGCACTGGGAACATCACAATTGGTTCTTATGCGAGAAATGGTAGTGACGTGCATTATCATCACTATCGGTTCTCACATAAGAAGCGATAGAGATGAGCACGTTGACATCACTATCGATTCTTATGTGAGAAGCGATAGTGATGAGCATGCAAATCACTATCGCTTCTCACATAAGAAGCGATAGTGATGAATTCTCATCACTATCGCTTCTTATGTGAGAAGCGATAGTGATGTGAATGCTCATCACTATCGCTTCTCATATAAGAATCGATAGTGATGTCAACGTGCTCATCTCTATCGCTTCTTATGTGGGAACCGATAGTGATGACAAAGATCATCACTATCGCTTCTCTTATAAGAACCGACTGTGATGTGTCTTGTTAGGTTATTTATACCACTCAAACTGAACTCTTCTCTGTTATTGTTCCAGAGGAGATTTCCCCGCCGCCACACGAAAAAATAACTCATATTCTGTGGTTGGAAGCAACACTTGGGTGAAAAAAATTGAAATCATCAAAGGTGGGTGTTAAGATGGTAAATTTGAAGCCCTAACTTGAGGAGATTTCCCCTCATTTTGCATAATTTGTGGTTTTCTTCAAAATGTGAGCATTCCTTCAAACCCCTTTAATTTTGCACTATGTAATTTTGATTTGTCGCGAAGAAAGTTTAGATTGCACTGGTATTGTCTATGTCCTATCAGATTGCACACCCTTTATTTGACAAGCACACATGTATTTAATTATCTTAATTTGTAGTGCTTTGATATTAATATGGAATTATTATTGCTATCACATGATGAATGTTAGAGTTTAGGCTGCGGAACCTACGTCTCCCATTCAAGGATGCTTGTTTATAAATATGTTGAACGAAATGGCATATTTATAAGCGAGCAATCTCGAATTGTCCACGTTCTTCGGACAGTTCGAGGATATGTCGTTCGGGTAAGGTCCTGAGCTGTGTTGTACAACTGCAGAGTAGATTTCGGTAGCGTCTCCCTGGTATTCTCCAGATACACACCCCTCTTGACTTGTTGTCGAGACGTGTATATGGAGAATAGCGGGGAGATGCTGCCGAAATTTTCTCTGGAGTTGTACAACGGCTTAGGAACTTGTCTGAACCACATATCCTCGAATGGGATTAGGACCAAACCTATTTAGAGATTAGGAGTCATCGTTGGTACCCTTGTTTAATTTGTTTCGTTGTAGTCAAAAGATTTGTAAGCTACTGCACTATATAATTAGATTGTTTGATATCATTGTTGATGTTAAAAATGTATATCTCCTATCTAGAGAATTGGAAGCTCTAAACCAGGGAAGAATCTAGGTATCGATCGGGAGAACACATTTCATATATCTTGCATGAAATTGTTCTCTATTTAGCGAAGGTAATATTAACTGAAATGATGTCTCAATATTTCAAATAGCTAGCTTGCTGTCGCTCCAGTTTTTCCTTAATTTATTGTGTGAATTTTAATTGCAGATGAACCGTAAGGAATGGATGTATGACAAAAGTCGTGTGAGTGCTCAATTTCAGAGGGGTGTTAAGGAGTTCAAAAAAATTGCCGAATAGGACATGGTGAGGAGGGGTGTAAACTTCATATATTGTCCTTGCATTGATTGCACCAATTTGAGAAGATTTAACAACTCAGCTCAAATTGAGGACCACCTGATTCGACATGGCTTCGTGAGGAATTACACGTGTTGGATCCATCACATGGAGACAGGTAGTACCTTGCCGGTATGCAATGAAAACACGGTGGAACCGGATGATGAGTTGCAGCCTGATATGTTTGAGGAGGAGAATTTGGAGCAAATGTTGCGAGATGTGGAGGGTAATTACACGGAAAGAGAGTTTGAAAAGTTTGAAAGCTTGATGGAAGACGATGCCAAACCACTGCTCACAGGTTGCAAAGCAGAATACACCAAGTTGGGTTCGGTCCTTGCATTGTTCGAATCAAGGCAAAACACCGCTGGATGATACAAGTTTCAATGCACTTCTAGTTCTTCTATCGGATCTGCTTCCCGAGGGAAACGAGTTGCCAACAAGCATTTATGAAGCGAAGAAGCTACTATGTCCCATGGGAATGGAAATAGAAAGGATACATGCATGTCCGAATGATTGCATCTTGTACCGTAACGCACATCATGAGCTACACATTTGTCCAGTTTGCGATGTGCCCCGGTACAAACAAAAGGAGAAGCGTAACGACAAGAAGCGTAAGAGTCGGGGCAACGACGGTGAAGAGGTCACTAAAGGTGCACCGGCCAAGGTATTGTGGTACTTGCCCATCATTCCCCGTCTGGAGAGGTTGTTTGCAAATCCCAGAGAGGCAAAATTGTTGTGTTGGCATTATGAGTCTCGAAAGGAAGATGGCAAGCTAAGACACCCTGCTGATTCGGCTCAATGGAGAAACATCGATTGGAAACATGAGGAGTTTGGTGCCGAAATGAGGAACATAAGATTTGGGTTGAGTACCGATGGAATGAATCCATTTGGTAACATGAGCGATCGTCACAAAGACGTGGCGCTCATTGTGCATCTACAACCTCCCTCCTTGGTTGTGCATGAAGCGGAAGTATATCATGATGTCGTTGCTAATCTCGGGATCCAAACAGCCGGGAAATGATATTGATGTGTCCTCGCTCCATTGATCGAGGATTTGGTAAAATTGTGGAATGACGGGGTCATTGTGTGAGATGCGTACAGAAGAGAGCATTTCACCCTACGAGCTATGGTATTTTGCACCATAAATGATTTCCCGGCTCTTGGTAATTTGGCGGGCTACAATACGAAAAGAGCAAAAGCATATCCTATTTGTGAAGAGGAGACCGAGAGCCTATGGCTGCCAAATTCCAAGAAAACTGTGTATATGGGTCACCATAGGTTTCTACCTCGAAGTCATCGATACCGTAAGATGGATGACAAATTTGATGGGAAGAGGGAAGTTCGTTCGACACCGCAGCCTATGAGTGGTAGGCAAGTATATTCACATGTAGAGGATATCGATGTTCAGTACGGAAAGAGCCGTAAATCTGTTCGTTATAGGACCATTTGGAAGAAGAGGTCAATATTTTGGGACTTACCGTACTGGAAGGAGTTAGATGTCCGGCATTGTATTGATGTCATGCACGTTGAGAAGAATGTCTGCGACAATTTGGTTGGCATCCTGCTGAACATACCTGGAAAGACAAAGGATGGTGTGAATGCTCGTCGCGACATGGCCTACATGGGAATTAGGCCGAGGCTTGCGGTGATAGAGGAGGATGGAAAAGGTCCGTACATCCCCGCTGCATGCTACACCCTGTCCAAGAAGGAGAAAGAGGACCTTTGCAAATGTCTCCAAGGTATTAAAGTTCCATCTGGCTACTCCGCGAACATTAAGAAGCTTGTGTCCTTGGATGATTTGAAGTTGCTAGGTATGAAGTCCCACGACTGCCATGTCTTGATGACCCAAATGCTCGCAGTTGCAATAAGAAATATTCGCGAGAGGATGTCAGTTTGCAATCACGGTCGTGTTACTTCTTCAATGCGACTCCTGCAAAGTTATTGACCCCGACATGCTAGACAACTTGCAGAGTGAGGTGGTGCAGACTATATGTCAGCTTGAGATGCATTTCCCACCGTCGTTCTTCGACGTCATGGTCCACCTTGTTGTTCACCTTGTTAGAGAGATTAAGATATGTGGACCTGCTTTCTTACGTTACATGTATCCGTTTGAGAGGTACATGGGTATATTAAAGTCCTACGTGAGGAATCGGTCAAGCTCGAGGGTAGTATTGTGGAAGGTTATGGGATGAAGAGGTTATTGAGTTTTGTGTGGACTATCTCGGGAAAAGACAAGCAATCGGTGTTCCTCTATCTCGCCACGAGGGCAGACTTGCTGGCAAAAGAACAGTGGGGTCGAAACTAACGAGGCCACGGTTTGATATGTATTGCAAAGCGCATCTGACAGTCTTGCAGAATAGCGCAGAAGTTGCAGGGTACATCTGTTAGGTCGAGGATGCCGACTAGAGGGGGGTGAATAGGCGGCTTTTAAAAAAAAACTTTCTCTTTCTAATTTCTACAAAGCAATTCACCCCTAATTACCCTTATGCCAAAACATTATCAAATATTAATGCGGAAGCGATAAACTAAGGTTTTGACAAACAAGGCCTAAATTCTCTAGGCTCACTATGTGCACTAACTAATTATGTCTCTAACAAGAATATGCAATCCTAAAGACAAGCAATCAATCAATTTAATTCTATGAATATAAATTGCTTGAACATAAATAACAAACACAAAGCAAGCACAAGAGACACAATACTTTTTACCGTGGTGTTCGGAGACTTGCCGGTCTCCCCTAGTCCACGTTGAGGTTAGCCCAAACACATTGGATCGGCTCCACGAATTGAGCACCCACCTCGAATCCACTAGATGTGGTTTTTCACGCTTTCGTGTAGGCTCAACCCGAACCTTCACAAACTTCGCCGGGGCTTCTCACAACCTTGAGAGCTCAAAGACGACGCCTATGCCATCTAGGAGTCGGCAACCTCCAAGAGTAACAAGTCAAGCCCTTCCGCTTGAACCTCACCAAGTGCAACACATGCACAAGGATCCTCCTCAAGTGCAACACATGCACAAGAGGCTCTCAATCCACTTCCTAATTGCAACACATGCAATTTGGACTCACTCTTAGCTCAAAAGGCAAATTGGAGAAGGCAACACATGCACTTCACCCACAAGAACACACACTTCATTTCAAAGATCCAAAGAAATGCCCCCAAGGCCTCCTTTTATAGCCTCTAAGCCAAAACTAGCCGTTGGAGGCGAAATCTGAAAAACTCAAGAAACCCGGTGCTACTGTCCCTCATCGGGACCGGTAGCACCGCCTCTCGCCAACGGCTACAAAACTAGCCATTACAAGATTTCCGATAGCACCGCCAATCGGGAGCGGTGCTATCGCTCGGGCAGTAGCACCGCCTTCACCCCGTAGCACCGACTCAAGCCGAACACAAAACACCTCCTCGGATTTTTCACACCGCCGGAAGAGCGGTTGCACGGACCTCGGTTACTACGCCTACCATGGGCGGTAGCAACGGACCACCGATCGCCAAAAAACACCCCTCTCGAAATTCCACTCCGGCCAGAGACGGTAGCATCGACCGTCGGTGCTACGGCCAAATCTGCGTAGCACGGACCCCTGCTACTGCCTAACAAGGGCGATACGACCGCCTCGAGGAGAAAACACTGTTTTACACAAAAATTTTCTCCAAACCATTAAAGATATATTCTTGGAGCTATGTGAGGATCAACACATGATCACAACACTATGCAAAACACATTTGCATATGTTAATCACATACTCCAAAGAATCTCATTAAGTACAACTTATTTGCAAAACACATTTGCCAATAAACCAAGAACTTATGAGATCAATCCTCTTAGCCATGTGATGATCAACACATGATCAAGTCAATTTGCAAAACACATTTGCAAACCCTATTCACATGCTTTAGGATCGGAACCCATAATCTCAAGTTCATTTGCAAAACACATTTGCAAATAACAAAACCAACTAACGAAAACACATTTCGTAAACAACTCAAGATCTATTTGCAAAACGATACAAATCAAACCCGAGTCTATGAGATTAATCCCCCTAGCCATGTGAAGGTCAACACAAGACCTAGTCAATTTGCAAACACCCGTTGGGAGCCCTACTCACATGCTCTCGGGATTCCGGACTCATAGACCTCGGTTTATTCGCACAACGAACTTGCAAATACACATTAAACCAATTTTATGCTTGAGCATTGTTCTTTGCAATACATGCAAAAACCTAGCTCCAAGCAATACCAAAACATGAGCTCTCTATTTGCAACACATGCAAATCTCTAGCACCATGCAAGCAACCACAACAAATATAAGTGCATGAGTTCTCTATTTGCAACATATGCAAATCTCTAACTCCATGCAACCACTCTAAACCAAATTGCTTGAGCTCTCTCCTTTTGCGACACATGCAAAACTTAGCTCCAATCAAAAACCAAATCAAATAAGATTCAAATAAGATGCAAGTATGAGCACCCTTATTTGCAACATATGCAAATACTTTGCTCATACAAAATCCAATGCATAAGCTTCACCTATTTGCAACACATGCCAAATGGTTAGCTCCATGCAAACACCAAACAAGAGAGTGAGCTAGAGTGAACCGGATCGAGTTCATCAACACATGATGAAGCTCAAGCTAAAAGACTCAACCCCTCTTAATAGTATGGCAACCTAACTAGCAACCCGGTCTCCCAGCCAAATACCGAGACCGGTAAAAGACTAGGAACACATCCTTAGCCCTAGCTAGTTATACCTTTGCCTCTAGCGATCCACTTGGAGCTTTTATGATTTCCAATCATCTTCTCTCCAGGATCACATCTTCTTCATCTTGTTCACCAACACATGATGAACCTTCTCTAGCCCTTCTCTTCACTTCGGGATCACCTCTTGAAGCTCATCAACACATGATGACTTCTTCTTCTTCCCGATTCTTTATCATCTTGAACTCAACCTACTTCACAACTCATGGAAGATGTTAGTCCAACAAACACGGTTGTCTCAATCATCACCGCACTCCATTAACACATAATGGATGCCTCTAAGATCGATTGAGCACAACCCTAATCAATTTGAATGATTAATTGTGTCTTGAGTACTTTGATGCAACTAATGCTTCATTATACTCAAGAACTTTTCGCTTGTCTTTAATCAACAAGGAAACACCATCAACACATGATGAAATGTTCTTTGATTGATTGAGAGACAATCGAACTCAATTTAAACTCATTTAAATTGACATGAGCATATAACTACACAAGTCATATATACTCAAAAGATTGTTTCAAGGTCTTGATCCTTTATATTGTATGACAAGAGGACATGGATCAATACAATTGAAACATCAAGTTAAATTATAAACTCCCCCTAGATGTGTGTATTCATGTATATATGAATAAAAAACATAATGCACATATTTGGTCTAAAGCAATGGAAGAGTTCATACTTTAACTTGAATTCTAAGTATGCATTTATATAATAGAATAAATACGAGTGCATACCTTAGGTTTTCCATTTTCCATCCAAGTATGAGACTAATAAGAATAAGACTTAATAAAACATGTTAGTCTCATAATGATTAGATTTGTCATTAAACAATGATTAAACATTAATATTAAACCAATCACCAAAACCAATAGAGCTTGAACTTACAACATCGAGCAGCACAAGTCGATATTACGGGGAGAGAATCCACATATGGATGAGCTTTCCATAATGCGAGAACACAACGATAGATTTCTCACATGGTTCAAACAAAAGGCGGAGGTTTTGTTAGTGAGACTATCAAATGGTTGGCTGACGAACCTAGATTTAATGTACAGACATGACAGGGGTATGATATTAATGGGTACACCTTTTACACTGAAAGTCAGGATGGGAAGAGTACTGTTCAAAACAGTGGTGTAAGCATAGATGCTTTGTCCGATGAACATCACTCGAAAGGAGGATCCTCAATGGCAATGAACTCTTACTACGGGGTGATCGAAGAAATTTGGGAGCTCGATTACGGAATATACCAAATTCCATTGTTCCGATGTAAGTGGGTGGGACTTCCACATGGAGTGAAGGTCGACAAGAGAGGTTTTACTCTTGTGGATCTCAACAGACTCGACTACAAAGATGACCCATTCGTCCTTGCGAAGTAGGCAAATCAAGTTTTCTACGTACGTGATCCGGCCAATCCGAGGGTGCATGTCATCCTTTACAGCAAGCGGTGAATCGTTGGTGTTGAAAATGTCATAGATGAAGAAGAATACGACCAATTTGATGAAATACCTCCGTTTGCGGATGGGGCCTGTCTTAGTGGGGACGAAGACACACATGGAAGAAATTACATGCGTGTAGATCATCAAGAAGGGTTGTATTGTAAATAAAGGGAGTACGTCATTGTATCACTTGCTATGTGCTTGAAATGTTTATATTTTTCATGCGCTGTTGTCCTGTAATTACATGGTGTAGTCTCCATGTGTATTATTTGTGTCGAATTTATTGGTAAAAACCGATAGAGATTTTGAGAAAGGTAGCTTATAAATAGTCCAACGTTCATTTCTGAAAATTTTCAAAAAACTTGGACTTTATTTGTAGAAGTTTTGACTTTTCAACTCTTAGCACCAAAAATCATGCCTACAAAGTAAATGTTGGCACATTTTTTCAGTCCTAACTCTTTTTTCAAAAAATGTATTTGGAAAATGTTTTAGTACCTCAAAGTATATTTTTGCAAAATTTCAAATAATTCCAACTATATTTGCAAAAGTTATGTCATTTTGAACTGTTTGATCTAATTCTGAAAATTCAGGATCAATGGTTTGCCTTGGAAAACCAATAGTGCAGTGATAATAATTTATGTCGGTTTCACTCAAAAACCGATAGTGACATTTCCATTATTTGTGTCGGTTTTCACATAGAACCGATAGTGATAGTTCCAGGTCATATGGGTTGGCAATTGCGTGAAAAAGTATTAGTGTCGGTTCTATTGAAAACCGATTGGCATAGTCTGAAGTTATTTGTGTCGGTTCCAATAGAAAAGCGACACAGATAATAAAATTATTTGTATCGGTTTTGATAAAAAACCCGACCAAGATGATTTAAGTATGGTACCCACATTTGTCCAGTATTTGTGTCGGTTTTTTATTGAAAACCGATTGTAATAGTTACATAATTTGTGTCGGTTGCAATCAAAAAGCGACACAGATAATTTAGTTATTTGTATCGGTTTTTATAAATAAACCAACCCAGATGATTAAGTCTTTGTGTCGGTTTTTTTTGAAAACCGATTGTAATATTCACATAATTTGTGTCGGTTTAAATAAAAAAGCGACATAGATAATTAAGTTATTTGTATCGGTTTTTATCAATAAATCGACCCAGATGATTAAGTATTTCGGTCGGTTTTTTTGAAAACCGATTGTAATATTGACATAATTTGTGTCGGTTAAAATAAAAAAGCGACACAGGTAATTTTGTTATTTGTATCGGTTTTGATAAAAAACCGACACAGATGATGAATTAGTTGTATCAGTTTTTGTTGAAAACCGATTGTAATAGTGTCATTATTTGTATCGGTTTATATTGAAAACCGATAGAAATTAGGGAAAGTGAACAGTGTGCGGTTACTTGTGTCGGATTGTGATACGGAACCGACACAATTAATACTACCAATTAATACGCGCCCCTTCCATTTATTTTGCCCTAGCTCCCAGTCTCCCACCGTCCAGCCCCCGCACGGCCGCACCATGCTTTCTTCGCCTTCGACGCCAACGTCGCCGCAAGCCTCCACGCTCCCTGTCGCCGACTCGCCCGGTCGCCCCCACGCTGTGGACCCCTCCTCTCCACACCGCCGAGCCGCCCCCACGCCGTCGACTCCTCCCCCCGTCGCCGACTCGCCCCCACACTGTGGACTCCTCCCCACACTGCCGAGCCGCCCCCACGCCGAGGACCCCACGCCGCCGAGCCGCCCCCACGCCGTCGACTCCTCCCCTCGTCGCCGACTTGCCCCCACGCTGTGGACTCCTCCCCACACCGCCGAGCCGCCCCCACGCCGTCGACTCCTCCCCCCGTCGCCGACTCGCCCCCATGCTGTGGACTCCTCCCCACACCGTCCACTCCTCCCCCGTCGCCGACTCGCCTCCACGCCGTATATAGGTAGGTATATGTGCAATGAATTGTTGTGTCTGTTATCTTGATTTCTTGAAATGGTGACCTATGCTTTTTATGCATATTGTTTACTTAGATCCTCAGCTTGATAAGAATACCTGTGCAATCTTGCTGCATTTGAAATTTTCAGCTGAAAAACCTTGCGTATATGAGATGAAGATAGAAAATATCATGGAACATGCATATCAAGGGGAAAAAATGGCACACTGAAAAAAACTAAATTAAGTAAACAAAAAAAATTTCAGGCACAATTCTAAAATTAAACCATAGGTTGGTACAGGCACACTGCAAACTTGCAGCATTTCTTTTACCATTGTCAGTATGACAATACATACCCATAATTATTGAAAGAAAATGAACATACATAAGAACTTCATTCATCATATCATTGTTTCCTTAAATTCGAGCTTCATCAACCGAAAGGAGGCTCTCTACTACTGATTCCATTGTTGGCCTTTTCTTCCTATCTTCCTCCAAGCATGAAACAGCTAACTTGATCAATTAACAGCAAAATATTCTCTGGCTTCAGGTTGCAGTGAATGACGCACTCTAGGCATCGTACTTTTGTCAATTAACAGAAAATTCTTGAGCTACGCATGACATTCTGTCCTGAAATCTATTCTTGGTTTTGTATTGAAACCTTTTGGTTCTGTAGCAAAGTAGTAAAATATACATTTTACTTTAAACAAACATGTCTTTTATTTCCATGTCTTTTTTGCATTAATATGATCAACGTTACGGTTCACCATGCGTAACCTCGCCTCCCGTTCGAGGGTGTTGTTTATGAATATGCCATTTCGCATATTCGTAAGCAAGCAATCTCGATTGTCCATGTTTTTGATAGTTGATATATGGTTCGAGCAAGTTCTGAGCTGTTGTACAACTCAAAAGTAGATTTCGTAGCGCCTCCCGGTGTTCTTGGATACACACCCTCTTGACCTGTTGTCGAGACGTGTATCCGGAGAACAATGAGAGATGTCACCAAATTTTCTCCGAGTTGTACAACGGCTTAGGAACTTGCCCGAACCACATATCCTCGAATGGGACTAGGACCAAACCTATCTAGAGATTAGGAGTTATCGTCCGTACGTATTTAGTTGGTCTACATACAGACTTGTCTTGAAGATCATTCATTCATCTGTTACTCTAGTGCAATATGCTAGAACAATGACATGCTATGAATTATCCATTGATCTGTTGCTTTAGATGATTTATTGTTAAGTTCACATAATAGCTACGAATTGCTTTCTCTCATGTGAAATATATGTCCATGTTAGATAAGAAAACTCAAAATGTCACAATTAGAGAGCATCGGCTCATCGCCAGAAAGAGTAGAAGGTGCTCCTTAGGGGCCAAGCCAACTTCCAAGTGTCGAGCGGAGCCAGGATCCAAATGTCGAGGGGCCGAGTAAGGTGAGGAAGGCCCGAGGACCGAGCAAAGGGGCCAAAGGGAGAACGCCACAAATTCTCCACTTCAATGCGATGGGCGTTTGCACGGGTCCTCCCAAGTGTAAGGGGCGATACCGCTCATTCCTCGGGCAACTGGTGAGGGAGAGAGTCCCCATAACAGTTAAGGATTGGAGAAAGGAGGTCAGCGTCGAGCAGAAGAACCGGCTGTGGGATGAGGTTAAGGGAAAATGGATTATAGAAGAGGAGGATGAAAATAATGCCAGGTGGTACGCCTTGAAGAGGATGGGTGTGGCTCTGAGGCACTTCAGGGTCTACATGCACAGTGAGTACGTGCTGAAAGGCCGTACACCATTCGAGAGGTATCCGTTCGTGACTCTCGATGTTTGGGAGGAGTTCACGAGGATCAAGAGTACGCCCGAGGCGGAGGAGCTGAGACAGAAGAACGTTGCTACCCAGAGGCTGAACACGCATGCGCACCACCTCGGTTCAGGCGGCTACAAAGGGAAGAAATCAGAATGGGCACGACTAGCCGAGGAGTGCGCAACTCCGGGACAGCGATACCTTACTCGCACATATGTGAGGAGGGCACGTGACTGGGTATTAGCGAGGACAAAGAAAACCGCGGACGGGCAGTGGTAGTACCAAACCCCACTATCACGCAAGTCGCCTCCACCATCGTAAGATATCAAACTTACTACATTGCAAGAGACCATTCTGTTGTATTTCGATCTAATTCGTACTCGCTTCTTGCGGGAGGAGGTAAGCGGAGGAAAGAGCAGGGACCTTTCTTAGCCAAGGGTCAAATGCCATCCTATCCTTTATGATCGAAGCCCGACCATAAGGGCCGGTGCTTGCCGCAGGTCGGGCATACGAAGAAGTCCTACTTCCAAGATGTCGCTGAGTACCGGATCAAGAACATGGGAGGCACGTGCGAGCGCTCAAGGACACGCTTAGGGAGCAGCTGAGGGAGGAGATCTTGGAGGAGATGAGGGGGGAGATGAGGGTGCAGATGATGGCACGTGAGGAGGAGATGATGGCACGTGAGGAGCGCCTAAGGGCCGAGATGATGGCGATGATCTCCCAAAGTCAGAGCCAGATGCCCCCGCCTACTGTAGAGAAACCTGTGCCCCCACCAAGTAGCTGCGATTCCAAAAATGATAAGTCCGGTCCCCAGCTGAAGATAATAATTAATTTTGCCTAACTTAATGGTGTGAGGGTAATTCTTCATATGTTTTTTCTCAAGTTGTGCACTTTTTGCAGGCGCCTACCAAGTGCCAACTCACCCTGACGAAAGACGGATTTCCTGTTGAGGCTGCACGCGGGGTTGCATTTCCATGCAAGGAGACCGACACGGTGCATGGTCAGCCTTTGGGGAAGGGCTACATGACGGTCCAGGTGGACTACGTCCACGAAGCCTTCTTATCACATGTGCTCGAGTTCCCCCCAACAAAGACATCACCACTCTCGGGCTAGCGCGGATGTCGTTCATCAAGTGGCCCACGACAGCGCCGATTGGTCAAGGTAAACATCCTCACGCCTTCGTACCATTCCAGTAGTATTGCAACAAGTTACTTAATTATGCGCGTGCTTTATAGGTTCCTACCGTACCTACGCCTGCTCCACGACTGTGACGAGCCCTACACAAAGTACAGAGCTGGTGCATAAAAGGACTAGCATGACAACCACAGAACCATTGGAGGTCTCTGCTAAAAAGGCTAGGCTCACAAAGGCCACAGCGCCCCCTCAGGTACATGAAAAGCCAACTGCCCCGGTCACAGAGAAGCCTTATGAATTTAAGGCCTACGTACATGGAAAGCCCTTTCTGCCTCCCGACAAATTGAATGCTCTAGGCATATGGACTCGATACCCATGGATGGTACGTTGACAAAGTGAAAGACAATGAGCGATCGACTTCAATGTTAGATACGAAAGGGACATTTCCACCGTGAGGAGGATGGGATATTCGATTAGTTTTGAGGATCTGCTCGTCTGTACTAACCGATAGCCATCGATATTTCTACTGTACGATCCTGGACACTGTGAGTATTGCACCACGTTGCACGACCTTATGACTTCCATAGGATTTTGCATTACGCTTTTTAATATTCAATGCGAGTTGCAGGGCGATGAGGCAGCGAGTCGTGACGAATCAACAACTAGTTGGGTTCGTCGACCCTGAGCTTGTGTCCGCGACGATGGCTAGGCTTCAACCGGAATGGGTTGCCTCCTACATCAAGAGGGCATTGCAAGCTGAGTCAAAGAAGGACTTCATTCTACTCCCGTACCATGAGGAGTAAGTGCTACTTCACCGTTCAATTACTTCTACGCATTGAAACCGTATGTGAACTTATTTTCTTTGCTACATACCATTTAATAAGCAACCACTGGGTTCTACTCGTGCTCCTTCCGAGTGACAACAAAGTGTACACTTTTAATTCGATTGATAAGAGACCGATGGCCTACGTGATCAAGCCTCCTTTGGAGCAGTAAGTGCACCACTCTTATCTAATATTTTCTGTATTTAACTACATTCATTATTTTTTTACTCAACGACATCTCTCCAATGTATATAGGGGTTTCAAGGAATACGTCGAAGCAGGAGGGACACACGACGACAAAAAGGGCTCCAAGCTGGAGTATGTCCGCTTCATGGTACAAGTGGCTATCATATATAAGATTTAGATTTTCTGACATATTTTCTTTGTCTCTTAATTTATTTTTCTTTGTTCACAGTGTCATCAACAGGGCAGCAACGACCGCTGTGGTTTGTATGTCATGCAACACATGGTGATCTTGATTGCCGGCTCAGACCGTTTCCCTAAGGTAGTACATGCATTATTATACAATTAGTTTTTCACATAGAAATTTGAAAACTTAAATTAGAGCACTTGTTTCTATTTTGTAGCATACCAATATCCCCGTAAGAGTATAGACAAGATCTTGCACTCAACAAGATACGAGACCACTTATGCGCTGGTAATGGATAGAATGCTTGTCGGAGGACGGACGGTTTAGAGATCCCGAAAGCTCCTACTAGACCAGATGTGAACAATATTACATATCTGAATGCGATTGCATGTGTACGGTTAAGCATGTTTACGTTCTATTTTGTTAACGAATGTGATATGTGTTTGTTGTAACATATTGTTCATGTTCTTTGAATGTGATATGTTGTCTGTAATTTCTATGTGAATGTGATATGTGTATATTGTGTGGAATATGTGCTGATTGGAAGGTGAATTAGAAAATAGCACAAAGACATCCCTTCATCTCTCTTGGTTCTCACAAGAAAATGATAGAGATGTGATACTCATCCAGACGGTTCTTTGTAAGAAGCGATAGGGATGATGAACTCATCTCTATCGGTTCTATATAAGAAGCGATAGAGATGAGGGTATTCATCTCTATCGGTTCTTTCTATGAAGCGATAGAGATGATGCGATCATCTCTATCGATTCTTTATAAGAAGCGATAGAGATGATGGTATTATCTCTATTGGTTCTTTGTAAGAAGTGATAGAGATGATCTACTCATCTCTATCGGTTCTTTTTAAGAAGCGATAGAGATGAGGAAGTCATCTCTATCGGTTCTTTATAGGAAGCGATAGAGATGATGGTATTATCTCTATCGGTTCTTTGTAAGAAGCGATAGAGATAAGTCCTCATCTCTATCGCTTCTTATAAAGAACCGATAGAGATAATACCATCATCTCTATCGCTTCCTATAAAGAACCGATAGAGATGAGTTCATCATCTTTATTGCTTCTTACAAAGAACCGATAGAGATGATCGTCATATCTCTATCGGGCGAGAACCGACTGTAATAATGCCGCCTCATCTCTGTCTCATGACTTTGTGTCACTACCAGAACCGACTGTGATGATAAAAAAGAACCGATTGTGATGTATATTTGTGTAGTAGTGACATGAATCATCAATGTTTAATCATGACTAATGGAATATAGAACAATGATATGAACTTGTGTGTCATGTGCAGTCACACGATGAGATTGAATTGGAGTGGTGAGGGATGTCACGCAACGATGTTGAATTGTTGATGGCACGTGGTGCTTTGTAATCAAGTGGGGTATTCATTCAGATTGGGGCAAGTGGCAAAGGGCAAGTGTGCCAAGGTGGGCCTGTTGGGCAGAAGGTATGTGGAAGTCTTGCTTCGATCATCTTAAGGACTTCACCTTGCAAGCCTTTGACCTGAGTTAATCATGAAACCACATGTCTGATATGGGACATCCTAGCTAATTAATTTGCAATGTCTTAGCTTGGTACTATCAATGGCGGTGTGAGTCCCGAGTTATGGATCAACTCACATGGTGCAAGAGGGGGCCCTAGATGTGGTAACCAGTCCCACCAATGTTGAAACCTTAGCGGGTAGTATCGAATTAAGGTAATGCATTGTGAAATCTTTGTTATAATCACTCGCCTTCATGGTGTATGGTTGTATCATGTGGGTAAAGTTCATAACCTCTGCAGTGTAAATCTATTCGGATAGCCCTGCTTGCGGTATTGAGCATAGCTTGGGAATTACAGTCAAGGGTTAGTTTAATTAAATGGAAACTTGGTTAGGATGGCAGGTTGCCATATGGAGGGTTGAAACTTGACTTAGGATTGGAAACTTGGTTTACTTGATAAATGCTGAAATTATTATTTATTGTTATTTGTTTTGATATCTTTACAATCTATTATCGTACTTGTTCATAAATGCTGCTTTATCGCAAAATAGCCATGTTAGCCTTTTCCTTTGGAATAAGCCTTGCATATAGTTACATAGAATTGTATTCTGTGCATAACTTGTTGAGTGCTTTCAAGTACTCACCCTTGCCAACAACCATAATCAGCAGTTAAGGAGTCTACGCCTTTGTTGGAGGAGTTCCAGGAGGACACGAGTCGTTAGGGTCCAAGCCTTGTTAGTTGCCTGTGGTGAACTGATGAGTCATCTACGTCTTCTATTTTTCGCTGCATAAGTCTTAGTTTTATTTCGAGTCTGGCCCTACGTGGCTTAATAATGTAAGTTGGTCATAAGATCACTACTACAGAACATCACATCTTTGCCGGTACATCACTGCCGGTTAGGATAGAGCCGGCAGTGAGAACATATCACTGTCGGTTCGAAAGTTAAGCCGGGGGGAGAACTTATCACTACCGGTTCGTCGAACCAACCGGCAGTGATAACCTCATATCACTACCGGTTTATATATAAAACCGGCAGTGATATATCACTGCCGGTTCTTTTTTCAACCGGCAGTGATATTGGAATTTTCACTGCCGGTTTTAAACCATAACCGGCAGTGATATTTATTTTCCCGCCTAATTTTATTTTCCCGAGCAATCCGAGCCCTATCACTGCCGGTTCTGGGCAGAACCGGCAGTGATAAGTCCTTTATATACCTGGCGTCCCTTCCCCCCGAACAATCGAGCGTAACAGAGAGGAGTCTCTGCTCCATTATTGTGTCCACTTGCTGCCGAAAATTGTACTAAAATTCATATCTATTTGTCTTCAAGGTTAGTAATTTTAATAACATTATATTTGTAGTTGGATTTTACTTTATAGATTGTTTTAGATTAGATAATTACAATTCTTATTCATTTCAGTGATTTAGTGGATTTTTAAATGGTGAAAATGGCTAGGTGAATTTTGCAAAATGGTGAAAATCGCTAGGTGAATTTTGCAATAATGAAAATTGAAAGATACATTTGTAAATCGATATATTTAGAAATATATCGTGTATTTTCATTTATATGCTTATTTTCAATAATTAAAGTAATTAAAAAATTGCAACATTGATATTATCAATTATGAAAGTAATTTAAAAATTTCTACCTGGATATTTTTAATATAAATAAAAATATGTCCTAATTATTCACAATTATTTTCTATTTTGCAAATAAATAAAAAATGCCAGATGGATATTTACATAATGAAAAAAGGTTGATGTATGCTCAAATTTTAGAAACAAAAATGCTACATGGATATTTACATAATGAAAAAAGGTTGATGTATTTTAATATAGTCAAAATGTATCCTAACTATTTACAATTATGTATTATTTTGTAAATAATTAAAAATTGGAAGATGGATATTTACATAATGAAAAAAGATTGATGTATTTTGATATAGTAAAAATATATCCTAAGTATTTACAATTATTTTCATTTTATAAAATAATGCTACATGGATATTTACATAATTAAAAAGGTTGATGTATTTTAACATAGTCAAAATATATCGTAACTATTTACAATTATTTATTATTTTGTAAATGTTTAAAAATTGGAAGATGGATATTTACATAATGAAAAAAGATTGATGTATTTTAATATAGTAAAAATATATCCTAAGTATTTACAATTATTTTCATTTTATAAAATAATAAAAAATTATTAGATGTATTTCTATGCTGATTCTGTGCAATGGAGGAACATCGACAGAAAAATATAAGAAGCACTTTGCATATGATGTGAGGAATATAAGGTTCGGGTTGAGTACGGATGGGATGAATCCTTTCGGCAACATGAGTAGCCGTCACAGTACTTGGCCAGTGACTCTATGTATCTACAACCTTCCTCCTTGGCTTTGTATGAAGCGGAAATACATTATGATGCCACTACTGATCAAGGGCCCAAGCAACCTGGCAACGATATCGATGTGTACCTACCATTGGTTGAAGATCTTCTAATACTGTGGAACAATGGAGTACGAGTATGGGATGAGTACAAAAGAGAGAAATTTATCCTACGCGCATTGTTGTTCGTAACCATTAATGATTACCCTGCCCTTGGTAACCTGTCGGGACAGACGACAAAAGGGTTCAACGGATGCGTCTAGTGCTTGGATGATACAGCTAGCCGGTGGCTGAAGAATTGTCGAAAAATGGCCTACATGCGACATCGTAGGTTCCTTCGCAAGGATCACCCATACCGCAATAATAAGAGAGCCATTGACGGGACAAAGGAGACTGCCTTAGCTCCGAAAAATCGCACAGGGAAACAGATATTTGCGGCCGTAAAGGATCTTCATATTATTCATGAAAAGGGAGCCGACAGTACATCTATCTCGAGTTCCCGTGACAAGGCTCCTTTGTGGAAAAAGAGATCAGTATTTTGGGTCCTACCGTACTGACAACACTTGGAAGTTCGACACGCAATCGACGTCATGCACATAGAGAAGAACGTGTGCGACAACTTGCTTGGTATCTTACTGGATATACCTGGCAAAACAAAAGATACCCTCCACGCACGGATGGACCTTGAAGATATGAAACTCAGGAAGGAGCTGCATCACGAAGACATGGATACAGGCAAAAAGTACCTTCCCGCAGCCTGCTACACTCTGAGCAAGAAAGAAAAAAATTAGCGTGTGTGAATGCTTGCACGGAGTGAAAGTTCCGTCTGGTTACTCTGCCAACATAAAGAGACTAGTCTCAATGAAAGACTTAAAATTAATTGGCATGAAGTCTCACGATTGCCACGTGATGATGACACAGATGCTTCCAATTGCAATTAGGGGTGTTCTGCCAGAGAAAGTCTGAGACCCAATTATAAAGTTGTGTTCATTCTTCAACGCAATTTCACAGAAGGCCATTGATCCGTAGAAACTAGAAAAGTTGCAGGAAGACGTGGTCCACATCTGTGCAGGCTCGAGATGTGTTTCCCTCCATCTTTTTTTGATATTATGGTCCATCTCATTGTTCACATTGCGAAAGAGATACCGATTCTTGGTCCCGTGTTTCTACATCAGATGTACCCTTTTGAGAGGTTCATGGGGCTTATAAAGAAATATGTTCGTAACCGACATTGGCCGGAAGGCTGCATTGCAGATGGTTGGGGAACCGAGGAGGTCATTGAGTTCTACGTCGATTATATGGATCTTAAATCGATTGGTGTGCCTATATCTCGGCATGAGGGGAGGCTACAGGGAAAAGGGACACTGGGTGAGAAATCACTCCATACAAACAATATAGCTTCATTCACACAAGCACATTTCGCAGTTTTGGGACAATCAGTTGTGGTGGCCCCGTATATCAACATACACAAGAGCATGCTATCCAAAACAAACCCAGCGAAGTTAGAGGGTTGGATTGCGAGAGAGCATAGAGATAACTTCGGCAATTGGTTGCGTAGGCACATGATGCATACGGAGACAGAGTGCGCTCAGTTGAAAGTGTTGGCTCAGGGACCGTCATGTACAATTCGGACATTCCAAGGGTATGACATAAATGGTTTTACATTTTATACAAGTGCACAGGATAGGAAGAGCACGAACCAAAACAGCGGTATCTGTACAGACTCCTATGACAGCAATGAACATAGGCAAAGCTACTACGGATTCATAGAAGAGATTTGGGAGCTTTACTATGGACCTTTGAAGGTCCCTTTCTTTCGCTGCCAATGGGTCAGACTTCTAGGGGGTGTTAACATCGACAAGTACGGTATCACTACCGTGGACCTCAAACTCGTCGGATATAGGGAAGAACCATTCGTACTTGCTAATTCTGTTACACAAATCTTCTTTGTAACTCACCTGGCTAACAAGGAACACCACGTGGTTATTCAAGGAAAAAGAAGGATTGTCGGAGTTCAGAATGTTGTCGACGAGGAAGAATACAACCAGTTCGATGAGCTTCCTCCTTTCGGAGAGGATGTTGAACTAAGTCTCATGGAAGAGAGTGAGGAAGCTACGTACGTACACCGCGATCATAACAAAGGTCGAATCATAGCTTAGTTGTTCAAATTTAAGATATGCTTTCTTTTGTACGAACAACATGGTTTTTTTCTCTTGTATAACAATTAATGTATTATATGAGGTAATGGATTTGACTGCATTTGTATGAATTGTTACAAGTCATACAATTAAAGAATTCTGCGCCGCAACGGTCCGTGTCATGCATCCTCCTTCGGTCCTCCTCAATATGAATTTTTAAGCAATATTTGATTTATGAAATATTAAAACAGTGAGAAATTTGGTTTTTCTGAATTTTAGAACTTAGTAAAATTAGGGGAAAATATTTATATAACATATTATATTTCTTGTAGTATGCCTCCAAAAATTTTCAGATTATTTGGATCAAATTTGACAGTATTTCGTCAGTATTTGAAATGAAATAAACTGAAAGTTCCACTGTATATATCATTGTCGGCTCTCTTTAACCCTGGTAGTGATACTTTGTACTACTGCCGGGTCACAAATAGAGCCGACAGTGATAGTGGCTCATCATTGCCGGTTCTACCAAAACCCGGCAGTAATAAGAAGTATCACTGCCGGTTTTAAAGAGAGCCAGCAGTGATAGTGTATTATCACCGCCAGTTCTAATAAAACCCGGCAGTAATAAGAAGTATCACTGCCGGGTTTAAAGAGAGCCGGCAGGGATAGTGTCCTTATCACTGCCGGTTCTACTAAACCCGGCAGTGATACCTCGTATCACTGCCGGGTGTTAGTAGAACCGGCAGTGATAAGCAACTATCACTGCCGGCTCTATTTGTGACCCGGCAGTGATATTGTATCACTTTCGGTTCTTTTGGGACCTGGCAGTGATAGTCCGCCCCCTATAAATATCACTACCGCGCCCAACCCAATCCCTCTCCTGTCACTTGCATCTCCGCCACCTTTCACCTCCCGACTCCCGACCTCCACGCCTTCGGCCGCCTCGAGCCTCCCCGTCGCCGCCTCCGGCCTCCCCGCCGCCACCTTCACCTGCGCAACCTTGCCCGCATCGCGCCACCCCGTCGTCGCCTCGGGCCTCCCCGCACTTGCCGCGGTCGCGTCCCATCGCCTTCATCGCCGCCGTCGCATCCGCACAGAGGTGAGGAAGTTCTCAACCCTAATTAGCTTCGGTGCTTGTGTAACCCAGCTTGAGTTGTGCGGTGGTGCTTGACTTCGGTGCGGTACGCTCTAGGGTTTGTGGCTGCCCGAGCTTGTCTTGCGCTAGATGTTGGATTGTGCTTGCATCGGACAGTTTGTTGCCCGAGCTTGTCTTGCTATGCTCTAGGCTCTAGGGTTTGAGTCTTGCCCGAGCTTGTCTTGCGCTGGCTATTGGATTGTGCTTGAAATCTGAGCTTTAGAGCCTGGATTGTGCTGGAATCAGACAGTTTGTCAGTTGGGGATTCATCTTGTGTTGTTTGGAAACTTGATTGGCTCCAAAACAACAGGAGCTTTTCTTAATTTTCTCCACTGGATCCATGAAAGAGGTGACAATTTGGGAATTATGTATGGGAGCCTGCCATCCACCTTGCTGCCTTTTCGTTGCTCGATGATGATAACGGGTGAAAAATTATCATAACAGTTAATTTTGCGATTTTGGCCTCGAACCGGTAGACTTGCATGCTAATAAGTCTTTCTGTTGCTCAATTATGATAACCTGTCACCCTAATACCGTGTACATGCCCTTATGTTTTATTGTTTACCACCTATCAGCATTGCTTTCTTGCTTTTGAATGATAACCTGTTAGCCTGCTATTGAATGTTGTTGTCGGTTCGGTTGTAGTGACTTCACTATGTTAATCTGAATAGATGCTAATCAGATTGCGTATCGATATGAGGTTAATCTGTTCACGAAGATTCTATTATAATAGTACATTCAATTATCAATTCTTTGTTTTGCATGTTAAGGTGATAAGGATTCGAGGCCTAATTCACTAAATTAATTTGTTTAGCTCATTTGTGATTGCGGTTGAAGATTGAAATCTTCAATCAAACCCTAATTCTGAGAGCACCATAAACAAATTCACGTCAATTATGTTATTTTTATCATATTGTTATTTGGTATTAGAAATAGATTCTTGTTCATTCTTCATCGCATTTCATTCAACAATCCAGAAGGTTGTATGTTGTTTCAAACCATTACTGCTTATTCTTGTGTATGTGTATGTGTATATTTGTATGTGTATGTATGTATCCTCGAAAGATGTGTATGTATGTATCCTCGAAAGATGTATGTGTATATTTGTATGTGTATGTATGTATCCTCAAAAGATGTATGCGTATGTATCCTCGAAAGATGTATGTGTATGTATCCTTGAAAGATGTATTTTGTGCTCTACACTTGTTATGTATTTGTCGTTGAATTGACATCACGAAATTCCCTTGCTTAATGGTAATCTACATGAAAACAATCTCGAATAAGATGTATATGTTTATATATCCTATATGTGTATATATCATGTGTATGTATATGTGTATATTTGTGTTCATGGTAAAATTATTATGTAGCATGCAGATTCAAAAAAAAGATCAAAAAGTATGTGTATGTGTCCTTCAAAGATGTATGTGTATGAAGATCAAACAGTATATATATGTATAAAAGTTCTTTGAAGATGTACGTGTATGTGTCCTTCAAATATGTATGTGTATGAAGATCAAAAAGTATATATATGTGTACAAGTTCTTTAAAGATGTACGTGTATTTATTTCATTTCTTAGAATTGATAAGTTCGGGGATTGATATGTACATTATTAGTGAGTACTCACCCTTTGAATAAATATTAGCCGTATTGTAATTTTACAATTTGTGGTGCAATTGAAATTGAGAAAGACAGGAGAGAAAATGATTTAGGTCGATCTGCTACTGCCTCTAAGTTTAAGCCTTAATGAGAATCCATATTAAGGCTTAACGATACTCTATATGAAAACAATCTCGAATAAGTGTAAAATATCACGGGACTAACTTTAAAACACTCGAAGGGATATATATACTAGCATACTCTACAAATGGATCGTAATTAGAAGTTGTTTTGCATCTGAATACGTACGCTCATATGATTTTACATCTATGTTAATTCGTTATGTCAATCTTCATTTGTATGTGTGTTTCAAAAATGACCTTGCTAATTTGAAATTTCCGACAAACTTGCTAGGAATGGCCTTTGACAAAGGAGAAGTACCGGTGGGAGTTGGACCCTCAAATATGGAAGAAGGAGGAACGGGTAGCCCGAACCATAGTCCAACGTCCTACCTGAACTTGCAGGATCCTGTTGTGGACTAACCTGACGTTAGTAACGAATGCAAGGTAAAGTTTAAGTGTACTGTGGTTCTCAAAACATCGTTGGCCCAGACGACTCATGAGAAGATCAAATTGCAGGCTCAGACGTCTGATCAACGAAGGTAGCGTGCAAGTCGTGGTCCAAACAAGATGCCTAAGGGACTTTTTAACATAGTGGAACTCTCGGCAGTAGGGGAACCTGCTCTACCCGAGTCATCGTTGGGGCCGTACAGGACAGCATGCGGTGTTCTTGCTAGGGATGATGTGCCCATCATCTACAGATCGTGGATTGGCCTCCAAGGTGACCCATGGGTGGTTCCCAATGACCTGAAGAACTCGTTGTGGGACAAGCTGAAACAAGTGTTCCAGTTCCCCCAAGGGACCGAGCTGGTTGCAAAGAAACGTGCACTATCCATCATGTGCACAGCGTGGAAGAATTGGAAGACGGCACTAAATAAGAACTATGTGAAGAAGAATGAAACGCCGAATTTTGACACGTACCCAAAGTTAAGAGAGTTCTGGGAGGACTTTGTGGTGTACAAGAGGTCTGAAGAAGCGCAGATAGTAAGTCAAAGGAACAAGGCAAACGCGGATAAGAATATTCACCCTCACACACTAGGAACAGGAGGGTACGTGAAGAAAATACCACCATGGGATCGGACCGAAGAAGAACTAACTCGCAAGGGCATCATTCCTGCGACGGCCGTCTTGAGCAAACGATCGAAGCACTGGTTGCTTGGGAGGGGTGCTTCTATCTCCGATGATGGCAGCTTAAGCTTCGAAGCGACAGAGAGCAGGAAGTGTCGCGCAGAATCACCGATGCTCACATGCGCCTTCCCAAGGATCTTTCGGGCCAAGAAGGGAGAATGACGAGCTAACCGTAGCCCTGGGTAACAAGGAGCATCCAGGTCGCACCCGAGGAGTTGGTTTGGTGCCGTGGAAAGAAGCCCTCCCAGCAGACGCATGGTTGTACAAGCGTCCGAAGCGACTGAGAGAAGATCAACTGGATCGTCAAATAAAAGATGCTGTGGCGAGAGCGTTAGAGGAACAGAGAGCGGAACTAGATAAGGTTGTGGAGCAAGCAGTACATAAAGCTCTCAGCTCACGCCCACCGCCTGGAGAAATCCCTGAGCTCATAAGTCCTGGTGCTTGTAAGAGCAGTTGCGCGTCCACAGGGATTCCCGAAGAGCACAGACTCCATTTTCCTGTGGATGACATCAAAGAACCAACACCGTGCAAGCTACATTTGTCCACACATGGCATTACAATCAAGGTGGCTGAGGGCAGGGCTTGGCCATGCCAGGAATCGCATGTTTTGCACTATCGCCCGATACCGTAGGGATTCGCCAGGGTCGAAGTGGACAGTGTAGTCCGCCAATACTGTAAAATGGAGGTAGAGATCCCTGGCGAGGACGAAAACAAAATACTAGGAGAAAACATGCATAGCTTCCTCACGTGGCGCAAGAGCTTGATTAAGTTTGGCTCGGACGATGAGGACGACGAAGATGATGATCAGCCGCATTCTGCACACGGAGACCTCCCGCCCTGGTAGCCACCACAGAGACAAAGTCCGACTCCTCCGCCAGAATCTTAGAAGAATCGAACACCAGCACCATCTCGCAAGTCAGCACCATCCTCGAAGAAATCTCAATCATTTGTGAAGCAAGGACAATCCCAGAAGAAATTACCAGCTGACATGACTGAAGAAGAACGAAAAAAGCATGTAAGCGCCAACGTAACATCTCACTTTAAAAAGGTGCCACCACCTGAGAAGACTAATGTTGACGAGAATGCGCAAAAGTTTTTCTCGAGTATGGCGAAAGTGCAAAAGACAGGGCAGGCTTCTGAACCTTGCAAAATGTCGGACTACGAGTGCATATCCAGAAAGCAATACTTGAAGGCGGCTAGTGTCGAAGCGTTGGGGTTGAATGCTCAGGCAGATCCTGCTCAACGAGAAGCTCAGTAGCAAGATCTCAGGTGGAAGTTCTTTATGGGGAAACCGCTGGTTGAACCAGCTCATTTCGACCACCTAACAACACAACTGCGGCGCGTCCATCAGTGGTACATGCAGCAGTCCAACGAAGGTATGGAGTTGTTCGCAGTCCGATACACGGAGCAAGATTTTCACAATGGGGATAACATCTTCTGGGTGAATTTCGAGGAGGTGTACATGTTGTACCAGCAAGATGCCCTGGATGTGAATATACTTCGAATGTGGACTTTTAAGGTCTCTATGTATATTATTGTGCATTCTTGTAATGTTTAATTGTATGTCTGATTTCTTTCGTATGTAGAATGGAGATACAGATTTGTAAAAGAAATGGCAATGACAATCTAGGATTCCTAGATCCGGGGCTTCTCAACAAGAAGCTTGTGAGGGACAATCCACATTTCAATGAAGACTATATATTTAATACTTTTTTGAAGCTGCAATACAAAACCTCCATACTTTTACCCTATAACTTTAAGTATGTATTTCCCTACTTCTAATATCGTTTTACTGTTTTTGCGTAACACGTACAATGTTGGAGTAATTAACTACGTTGACATATATGTGCAGGTTTCACTGGGTCCTCCTCGTCATCCAGTTAGATGCTAGCAGGATTTTTGTCTCGGACTCTAGGAGAAAACCAACTAAGCTGTATCAAGACTTTTGGGACATGCTGATCAGGTAAACTCGATCGTTGTGTTATTGCTCTAACAATATTCCATTCTACTTCATTTAAGTTTACTTAATATTCAAAATCATTCACAGGGCATTCGCACGATACTGCAAGAAAAGTGTTCGCCATCGTCCCTACAGGAAACATTTCGAAATAGTAACCGACTTTCCATGTATGAGGCAAGACCCGGGAAACAATTTATGTGCATACTATGTATGTACAAATTTACATTCTATTGTCACGGAGACTGTGGGCTATAACGAAGCCATGGTACATAATTACACATTGATGCCTACTTTTTTCATTTAACATATATCTTCATTAATTAACTTTCTCTTTTCTTCAATAACAGCGCTCCAAACTGAGAACCAATAAGTTATTACTGACAGAAATTATAGCAATTCAAGAACAGCTCGCCGGATTCATTCATGACGATGTCATCAATCCAAACGGCGAGTTCCACGCGTAGCCTCATCGCCCTCATTCTACTGTGGCCGGTGCAAAATCAAAGTCAATGAGAAGAGATGAGATGAGAGGAGATGTAGTTGAACTACATTTGTAAATAAATCATTGTAAAAACAAAGTATTGTGATGGTTAATTTAATATATTTGAATTATGATTTTAACGATGCTTTGTATATACATGGATATATTTTAATTATGATTTGAACGATGCTTTATATACTATATATGGACACTGAAGGACTGAGATGGCGAACAGAGGGGGGGTGAATGGTCGCAAATAAATTTTCCCCCAAAATACTCCAACAAAAACCTCGACAAGATCACTCAAAGGAAATCGTGAAAAACCCGAAAAACTAGACAACTATGTGTACCCCAAGCTTGCATGGATAAGTACCATAAAATATGTGGGGATTTTTGAGTCACAATCCTGGTTGTCTAGTGTCCAAGATAAAGAGGAATCAATCCAACTCTTGCTTTTAGAAAGAACATCAATTCAAATCACAAAAGTCACTTTCAGAAAAGCAAAAGCAGAATTTCCAGAACTTGTCCTCAATTTGAACAGGAGGTGGGTTTCTGCAGCTCACAAAATTTTGAAAATTTTTGTCCCTATGATAATCACAGTCTTGAAGAACTCCACAAAATTTATCCTCAAAACGACTTACAGAAAAAACAGGAAAAATCGAAGAACACAGTCAGTCAAGAACTTCGAGCAGAAAGTTTGGGGCTCGGTTTTCACCTCATGGCGCCCAAACGGTGCAACAAGTGAACTCCAAAATTTTTATGCAAGTGGATATCAGAGTCCCGCACCTCCTCCAATAAGAATAAATTAAAAAGGATTTTTATATATTTTTATAAAAATCAAATACTAAATGCTGCGGAAAGAACAAGTTCTGAACAAAGTTGGAACTTAAAAGAAAGATGTTCTCTACTCAATCCAAGAGTGCAAAAGAGATGTAAAACCATATGAACACACTCAAAACATCCAAGATCAACAGCATTTAGAAGGAGGGGAGGCAAATCCAAATTGCGTGAAAGTAAATTGCGAGAATGTAATTGCGGGAAAGTAAATGCTGAATTTAAATTGCGTAAAGTAAAGACATAATGTAAATGCGCAAAATAAATTCAGAGTTGGATGGATAAAACTTTCATTTCTGGAAGGAGAGGTTACAAAGCCTCACTTTCATGTGGGCAAAGCTCAAAGGAGCATTCACAAACCTCAAAACCTTCAAGGGGAGGAGGCTACCCCTCCACCCCTATTTATACTACTCTTGGGCCACCTACCACCCTTGGATGAGTCCCTCAACCCTAGAGCACTCATCTAAGGGCTAGGATTAACCCACACACACAGCCATGCAAGGGCTAACCCAAAACCCACACACATACTGGGTTTTCTTGCACGGTGTTCAAAGCATACTACCTAGACCCGCTAACCTATCAACTAGACCTAAATCCGACGGCCCTCATTGATCCACGCGGCATCTAGCTAGCATCATCTCCTTTCCTTGTCTTTTTGACTTGCCCGGACTCCGTCTCCGATCATCTTCCGGCGATCTCCCAACCATCTGGACCTCTGACGCTCCTCGCCTAGTCCCGGTCATCCTCCGCCTCACCATGACCTAGCACCGTCGCCCTGCAACCATCAAAGACAAGGAAACACATCACATAGCAATGCCCACAATGATATGCAATAAACCATCCAACTCATCACTACCGCGCCCATACGGCCGCAGATCGCCACTCTGGCAGAGACAACTCAAATTGCTTCAATTTGAAAATCAATCCAAATCAAACTCAAACTTGAGCACACCTTGCTCAAATAAAGTCAAATACTCATCACAAACATGGATGGACCTCCACATGGTCCTTCAGACACTGTATAAACAATTGTATAAAAATATATATATTGAACAAAAAATATGCAATAAAAATATTTGGTTCACGGCTTGTCACTGCCGGTTCTTGGAGAAAACCGGCAGTGATGTGTATATATCACTGTCGGATTGCGGTATAACCCGGCAGTGATAGTCCTATATCACTGCCGGTTTTATGTATAACCGGTAGTGATAATTATTATCACTGCCGGATTCTGGTTTAACCCGGCAGTGATAGTGCAATATCACCGCCGATTCTGTATAGAACCGGCAGTGATAATCCTTATCACTGCCGGTTCCTGATCCAGCATGATAATCCTCGAGTATCACTGCCGACCAATCACTGCCGGCACCAATGACCGGCAGTGATGGCGTTTTGGAACCAGCAGTGATGTGCTGTTCTGTAGTAGTGGATCATACACTTAGTTATATCAATAAATAGAGTCTTATTATTAATATCGTTGTGTATGATGTGATATTTACCAATGTTAAGTTGTGTGTACTAGCGTTGATCCCGGGACTAGTGCGGTAAACACAGTGGGTCCGAATTGGTGAATTCGGATCCCGACATGCCATGAAGAGGAAAGCTCCGATTCGCTATCTTCGATGGACTTCAAGCTTGGAGGTGCATTCCGTCGAGTTCACCACCATGTGTTCTAATCGGTTCACACGTTGCCTTGGCCGGAGTGCCACCGGAAGTCACGCTGCTATGGACGTCCGAGCCGCCACTGCCTCTTCCACCATTGTTGTCTCCATCAAGCTCCAAAGCCTACACCATCCACGTCACATTCTTCACCGAGTCACCAGCTTCCTGGGGGTACCAGCCGCCGCCACCGCTGATGACCATAGGGCTACAAGTGCCGCCGGCCAACGTGGCCACACGGATGGCTTTCTGTAGTGGCAAAATGGCAGATCGGTTCTGTGCGAGGCCCTATGGTCCACATGCCAGTGGTGGGGCGAGAGAGAGAGCACGAGTAGTTATCTCTTCTGTAGCAATTGGTGGACAAAGACCCTAGACACTTGGACCTAGCATGTCAGTGAAAAAGGGAGAGGACTAAGAGAGAAGGCATACTGGCTGTAATATACTTTCTTATGGGAGAGATAGGTTTTTAGCTGGCCACTTTCTAAAAACTGAATTTTAAAACATTTTTACAAAGTCTTTAATTATATATAAAAAATTGAATTTTTAGAAATAGCAAACCAACTTCAAAGATTATGAAACTTTTTAGAGAGGTACTTTAGATCACATAGAACACAAATAAAATATTTTTAATCGTTGCACAATTTTGATTTTTTTTTTGCAAATTTCAAAAACAACAATTAGAAAATGTAAAAAGCAATTTATTTAATGCAAAAAAGTCTAGAAAAAGCCTTAGGGCATTAAACTTCGAATTAAACTTTAGGGGCCATTTTGGGATGTCACATAAGCATCACCGTAGGATAGTGTCACTATGGAGGTCTGTGCCACAGCCACTTTCTTGGTCGCTACTGTCGTCGGAGGTCACCGTTGGTCGTGATGTCCACAACAGTGTGATCGCCTTTCTATGCTCTTGTCGGAGGTATGACCTAGAGGTCACTGAGCCACGCCACCATTCACCATCGGTTACCCTTGGTCTCATAGATCCGCCATTGACATGGCAGCCACGTTAGAGCCATGCGAGAGCCATGTCTAAGCTAAGTCAGCAACCACATAAGCAAAAGATAGATCCAATCTAGATTAACTTAGTTCATTGTTCTATGCATATGACCTATGAGGTCCACATGTTAGTGAGTAAGAGCCATGCACCGTGTCCACCGTGGACCATGCACTGTATCTGTGGACTTGGTCTATTGACCAAAGGGCTCATATGTCAGCCTCTAGTTAATTTCTAAAATTGTTTGAAATTAATTAGAAAATAGAAAATCAAGTCGGGCCTGCATGTTAGTCTCTCAGAGAGAAATATTCTTCGAATATTCTCCTTTCACTTTTTCCATGATGTATTTGTTCAATGAATCTTTCGAGAGTCCACTCTCTTTCATACGAACTCCAATTGAGTCTGTTAAAATTTCTAAATTCATCTAAAATTCTATTTGATGTTTGGAGTTGGTTTGTCTTTATTTTGTATTTATTCTGTTTTTCACCGTTCATTTTGCTTAGACATTGAATTGTTGAGAGCGTTCAAAAATAAAGAATTGATTCAAGTTCAAGGTAAAGATTAGAATTTGTTCTAAGGCAAGTTGTTCTTTAATAATGTTAAACCTAGTTTAGAAATACTATTTTGTTTTAACATATTGCATGTTAATTTAAATTATAAACTTTTTCGAATATTTTGGGAATTAGCTATCCAACCATTTGAATTATACATACCTTGTCATTTGCTATGCCATGATTATTTATCACCATAGGATAGATAATTATCAGTTTGTTGCTAATATATACCGATGTGGGTTGGTTGGATCGTGAGTAGTTTGCTTAGCCATGCCATGAATAATTGGTATCTTTTGAAAAGTACAAATTCATATTTGACTAATGGTTTTATGGAACGCATTTGTGAAAAGGGTGTGCCATGTGTTGTCATACAATGATGATGATATTGTTCATGCCATGTGTTGCATGATAATCAACCGTGGTGGTAAATGATTTATATTCAGGCAAGTGGCAAGAGGCTGTGTGCTAGGGTTGGTTTGTGTGATATTGGGTTAGAGATTATGTGTGAATTTTTTGATATGGTTATTAAGATTAACCGAAAGTCTTGCCTCGGTTAGTTAATTACTTAACCTTGTAATCCATTGAACTGGGCTAAATCATACAACCACATATCTGGAATGAAACAGACCTAGCTCAGTATGTTACCAAGTCTTGGCATATGACATCTAAGGTGGAAAACCAAGCTATGAACACGGTTGGGGAAGGTGTGTGTTGCAGCGGCCCCCACATCTTGAACAATAATTGTTTTTAGTCCAACGATGAGTCCCTTCGATTCTTCTTGTCTATGTGGGGGTGGGATAGTGAGACCAGGCTTATTGGAAGTGTCTATGTTCAGATAGATTTCCCGAAAGGTTTTGTTATGATCTTCTTAGTCGCATGCCTAAGGAAGCGTGTCAATTGCATGATAATAAGATATTGATCATATCTTGTGACTAGAGTATAACTTCTGTAGAATGTACAACCTAATCGAATAGCCGTGTCTTCGGTTATGGATAATACTCGGGAATTTCACACAAGTAATATATTTTATTAAAAATAAAACTTTGGAAGGGAGGCTATTTGCCATGAAAGTAATTGAATTGGATTAGGCTATGTGCCAGTTTAACACGAGAAATATCTGATAATTTTATTATTGTTATTCATTTTACTCTTTTGTTTTAATCTATTTACCATATATTCAATTGAAAGTGTTGCTTTATTGCAAAATAGTCGTATAATCCTTTCTTTTGGATTAAGCCTTGCATATAGTTACAATAGACTTACATTTTATGAACAACTTGTTGAGTGCTTTATGTACTCACCCTTGCAACAATAAATCAATCTGTTGAAGAGGAGTCCACACCTGCTCTGGAGTACCACCAGGAAGCGAGTTACTAGGAGTCGAGTCCTGTCGATTGTCAGTGGCAGGTAGATGGGTTATCAACTGTAGTTTTCTGTTACGCTACTTCTTTCTTAGTGAATAAGCCTTGTGAAGCCTAATAAGTGTAAAATTGACCCTATGATCATTAGACTATTTTTTATCTAATAAATCTTGTCATTTATTATGTTTTTGCTTTGTATGATTTTGATATTACATTTATGTTGCTACTATATGCTCTAGTGTGATCCTGGACTAGTGCAGTATACACAAATGGTTCAAATTTGTATATTCAGGTACAGACAGCTTCTCTCTCCCTCTCACTCTTCTCCACAAATGGTAACCGGCAGTGGATGGTTGTAACAACCCCCATTTTCACATAAATGCAAAAATGGAAATCTAATGCGCATACAGTACTAGTCCCATGATCAGTGGTGAGTACGCACATTTTCAACAATTGGAATCACATTCATACATCATTTTATTCAAGCGGAAGCTATTTGTACAATATATTCTTACCAATCAGAGTATATAAATATAGCAACAGAAGAAGCAAAGTCTTGTAGTGTGCCCATCCAATCCCTCAGGCAAGTGACAAGGCATAACCCCAGAAAGGTCGCTTTATTGAAAATCCCGCATCCTGCGATGAAAAGAGATCTTTCGAAGCTTCGCTATCTTTTCCACCTAAAACAATATAATAAGCAAGGGTGAGTACTTTAAGTACTCCGCAAGACTTTAACAAATCCTATAATACATGCAGGCCATTTCAAAGGAAAGGTTTCTACGGTTAATTTGCATAAAGCGAAATGGAATTTGTAAATCAAGTTGTCATTTGCAAACGGAATTTAATAAAGCAAGTTTGACTGATGAGAAATAAGTAACAATAGAGCATAAGTAATAACTCACAGTCCTCCATGACGTGAGCGTCGAGATGTCCAATTTCCTGCCAACTCGTGGCATAACCATAACATTTGCCGAAGCAAGGTACATCAGGTGAAAATCATCCTATTTTGAAAATAGTAAAACATTTAGCTATGTGATGACGTTACCAAGTGCCTTTGACCATAGGCACGGCTAATTAATTAGATTTACACTCTACAGAGGCGTACAGCTTTACCCACAAGAAACGATCAGCTCTTTGTGCAAGCTATTAGCACACTTCCTTTGGTGTGCCGCAGAGAGATCATAACACAACCGTTACATTACATAGACCTAGCTTTGCACCAGCCCGATGATGTTAAATCCTTGTTATGGAGAAGAAACATGACAGTGTATCCCCGTCATATAAAGTTGTAATAAGAGCAGTAATTCTCTGCGATAGAAGTAGTAAATCCCTGCGGTAAAGGTTTCTTCCCATACCAAGGCGTACACCGTTATACCGATATGAATTTACCCACAACGAAGTGTGGAAGCTCCTCATAAGCAAACCTAGAAAGGATTGCTCATACTATCTCCCGCCTACCAATGTGCAAAGCCAGACCTAAGCAACTTAATAGGTTAAGACTGTCCCATACCAGCACTTGTGGTTGCACGGAATTCTTGGCTTGAAAACAACCTATAGCTCGGTCCTTAATCCGACACGGGCAATAATCTCCCCTACACTACGTACAAGTCCATCTCTTGCACAATCGGCTATTGCCAATAATTGCCCGCATCTAAACCATAGTTTTATTTTGGGGTTTTTAGTTAAAATACCAATAATTGACATCATGTCATAACCAACCATTTTCAATTCTCAAGAATCAATTTTGGTCTGATCATATTTAACGTTGGTTCTAAAGCATGGCTAAGCATGGTTAATAATCGCATATACCCAAGTTGACATTATGTAGTGTCTAACCCATTTATATGGTTATCAAGGTTTACATGTCCATACATATCAAGGAAGTTTTATGAGACAACAGGTATATCTACCAGTACCACAAAATAGTGTATTTACAGAAAAATAAACGCATGCATGAAACATTTTGATAAACACAATGAAAATTAAATACTGGGATAAATATGATCAAAGGGGGTGCTTGCCTTGCTTAATCGTTGTTTACGACGAAGTTGTGGTCGAAGCTTGTGTTGTCGACGATGGAATTAATGACGTCGGGTTCTACACGTCCTTCAATGGAAATATAGCGAAACAACAATTTCAATAAGGGCAAAAAGAAGATAGATAGTAAATCAAATAAAACATGCTATAAGAAACACACGCATATTCTTTTATAGATTATTTATTCTTGTTTTACGAATTCATGAGGCTAAAATTATGTATTCTTGTATTTATAACTTCGAATTATAGATGCTAAAATTATTTGGATTAATAGGATTAAAATATTAGTTAAAGTATTATATGAGAATAGCTTTTAGCCTTAAGCATTTTTGTATGAAAATGCTTTATATAAGTTAGATCTGCAGGATTAGGCCATTGGCATCATTTTCATGATCTTGGAGAAGGTCCTGATGTTATAACTATCATAATCATTGATTTCTTATTTATTATTAATGTTCTTTTACTCATATTAAGGATTTCAACAATCATAACACTTAAGGTTATTTTGCTATCAAGATTTATATGCAAAGCATGATGAAATGAGATTATTTCTTCAGAATATGGTGGTCTATACTTTGGGGAGCATTCCTAAGCTGATTTTATAAATTTTAGAGTTTAGAAAAGATATTTTATTTGCTATTGAAATAGCATATGTGATCATAAAGTTGACAATATAATGAGTCGGATTTCGCTTTTCGTTAGCGGCTACACTATACATGATTTTTCATTCATTTTTCTGGTATTAACATGGTATGATCTTAAAAGTGTTTTAGAACTAGTTTCACATTATTTTACTTTTATCCGAGATAGTTTATATGCATATGAAGAATATAGTCTTTTATAAATTGTGTTCAAATTAGTTCTTTTTGCCTATTATCTGGGTCTAATCCTTATGAATATGCTAATATTGGTTCTTCCAAAACTTATACTTAATTTATGTGTTGATCTAAATATATTTCTGATTCTTAACCATATATACATCATATAAATGCATATACATATATATTTCTTTTATACTAAGGTCTCTATCTTATTAATGAAACAATTCAAGTCAAGATTATTTCTTAAATATTTTAGCATGCTCAGATATTCTACTGTCTTATTAGTATTTGGAAATCATCTATTCTTATGTTGGATTTCTTTTGTACAAGGAATACATTTTTGAATACATAATGCATTGAAAACAACTTTTAATAGAAAATGATGCAAACGTAAATGAAATTCAAATATTTTTGTATATTCAGGTTGCTGGAAGTATAAATATTTCAATAAAATTTGTTTCATTCAATTCTCAGTTCATTTGCAATATTTCCATGTATAGCCTATCTTTCATCTTTTTCTTTAAATTTGAATTTCAAATTTGTCCAGAGCTTTTATCCAAAATATTTTTGCATATTCTGAGATTAATTGATTTTAGATGAATATAGAAATTTTTTTCAACTTAGTTGGATTAAAGATGCAAAAGATATTCAAGTTTGGATCTAAGCCAAATCTGAAAATAGGGTAAATGGCAAAATACATTTTCAGAATACTGAAAACGTATTTTGCTTTGCGCCATCATCTTTCCGCTCAAATCGGACTGAGGCACTGACATTTCAGGCCCACCGGTCAGTGGCTCGAAGCTCTCGCATGGGGCTTGGTCGCTGTCACTAACGGGCGGGTCCCGCGAGGCAGCGACTCAGAATAGAGCCGACGGATTTGAACTCGCCGGCGGTGATCCACGACCGAAGGAGCTGAACCAGCAGCACGGTTAGATTCCTCTGGTTCTTTCACATCTATGGGATGCCTCGAAGACCCTCGGCGATGACCGGAGATAGGCCGCCACCGTGGCCGAGCGGCGGAGGATAAAGCGGCATGCCATGCCACCGACAAGAGGCACTACCGATGGAATCGGTTACAGGCTTAGCTTCAGGGGCTACTATGCAACCCATTTTGTCTATTTGGAACTACTAAGTTTTTTTGGATGAGCTCACCGCCGTTTGCCGTTTCTGGAGAAGAAGGGTACACCGTGGCTGCGATGCTTCGATCAACAATTCCTGAAACAAGTTGAGGGCTTTTGATGCTTATGGGTTGCTAATGCTATACCGAAAAGGGATTGAAGAATGTTTACAAATACCACCTTCAATCGAGCATGATCCAGAATCTAGGGTTCTTCAGCTCAATCGGGAAAACAAGGAATTGGCCATGCTCGGTGGATTAGAGTGGATGAAACGAGAGGGGAAATGAAGAGCACTCTAAGGCGATCCTGGGACGGGTTTTATAGCTGGTGATTCGCTGTAGAGAAGCCCGGAGCTTGGTATGAACACGACAGATGAATTGCGGCGATGAACAGAAATCAGTATGGGCTATGCAGCGAGAATTACGGGCAGGGCGGCACCTGGCGGCGGCGTGGCACGGTGATGACGGCCGAAGGACATGAGGTGTCACGAGGTACAGGAATGGCGGTTGCAAAAGGATGGCGCGAGCTCTGCTTCTTCGCTTTGGGGCTTCAGTGCACCGAGGAAGATGAAGATAGAGGTTGTGGCTGGGAGGTGGATCTGCTCGGTGCAACGGGTCCACAGGTCAGCGATGGAATGGAGGACTTCAAGCAATTTCAGTGATCAGAGCTGAGTTTGGTTCACTGAATCAGTTACCTCTCAGGTCGTCAAATTAATGAGGAGTTTACTGAGTGTACTAGAGCTAGTTTAGAACCTATAATAAAAATTGCAGACCTATTGGACTTATGTAGAATTTATAGAAATTTTGACAAGCCACTTTGCACAAAATTGTGTTTTCTGTTTTTGAATTTTATGGAAGTATATATCTTATCAAAACTTTTTGAAACTTTTTATAGGAGTTCCACTTAGCCATATAAGTCTTCAATAAAATTTTTGATTTAATATCTTTTGTATTTTATTTATAACAATTCTGACACTCGGATTCTTATATTTTCAGCAATTCTGTTTTTGAATTTATATAAATATCAAATAAATTTATTATTTCCTGCTATTTTCACCGTATATGAATCTATCCAGGGAGAAGATAATATAAAAATTTTCATATCAAATTTATGGAAATTTAATTCTGACATATTTACTATTATTATTCATGATTCATTAATTACCTTTCTTTTCATCTTTTATTACTTTGACATGACTTTTAAAATATATTTTAGGGTTATGGATATCTCCTCGAAATTTACAGGTATTTTTCTTATTTTTTTATTTTACAAATCTTTTCTTATTACTTATCACATGTTTGATTATTCATTAAAAAGGACTTCTTCTTTCAAACAATAATCAAGAAATCCAAGAAAGGTCAATAAAATCCAGAGAATTCATAAAATGCATCAATAGAAATAATTAAATACTTAGGGTTTAATTCCTCGTTATGTTTTGCATTTTGCATTGAGGGAAAATAGAAATTAATACAATAAAAGATTTCTTAAGAACTAAAAATTCAAGAAGAAATTCAGATTGAAATGAAATTTCAAAGTGAACTTATGTTTCCAATTTATTTTCATATTTTGTTTGATTTGATGTTTTATTATGCAACTCATTCTTTTGTTAGGGTTGGATTTCAGGATATTGAATTAGAAGATAATATTTTAATTCATTCTCAACATTCTAATTATAAATTCTATTCAATTTCATTTTCTAAATTTTTATATTTCTATTTCTATTATTTAGAATTTTTGGGATATTACAGATCTACCCCCCTTACAGAAATCTCATCCTCGAGATTTGCAAGGACTAGATGGGTTTAGGGAATTATTCCTTGGAGGTGATCTTGTCGTTCTCATCACTTCATCTTTTGCGTAGCTGCTTCACTTGATCTTCTTTTTGCGATTCTGAAGTGATGTGTCAAGAATAGAAAAGACTTCTATTTGGGTTTCGTATACGTAGATGAGAGGTATTAGCACTTCTTAAATATATATCTTTTGATTGAATATCCAATTTTTAGATTATTAGTAAGGTTAAGCTATTTTTAAAGAGAGGTATGGAACATGATAGAAATGAAGAGTTGAACAGCAACTAGAATTATTTGGGAAGAACTGGGTGTTGGCATCAAGGAGAGAATTTAAATGTGAAGGCTAATTTGGATAACTCAACAAGGGTTGATGATTTTAGTTGCGAATATATTTGGTTCGGGCTGACTTTCAGAAGCCTAACTAGAAGGTAGCTTAGTCAAGGTGTTTGATTTTTCATTGATTAGGGAATAGATGGAGGATTTATCAGGTAATGGTTAAAGGTGAAAATTGAAAGTTTAAAACTTGTACTTTTACCAGCCTTTTGGAAGGATTAAGATAAGATATATTTTGATGAGAGTTCAGTTATAAGGCAACATTCCGCTTACCAAATTATTACTTTTATGAATAGTTTCTAAATGAATTTTCAGTTAACTTCAAGTAGGTCTAAAGAGACAAGATGATTTCAAATAAATCTTATTTCAGGTAGAAACTGTATTCATAAGGGATGTATCTGGCATTGCGTCAGGTATACTATGATTGATGTCTTGAGTTGGAGTAGATGCAGAGTTAGGGGCTTGTTGGCCTTCGAAAACTTGAGGTCGTCTTTGCAGTTGTTGAATAGCTTCAGGGGGTTGAGCATAAGGTTGATTTCGCTTCTTTTTTGGGCACTTGTTGGCATAATGCCCACGTTCACAATAGTGAAAACAAGTAACATTGATTGCTTGATTTTGAACACCAGATAGCTGATTATTAGCATTGTTGGAGGGCCGAGCAGATGGTGATTGAGTTTGGGATTGGAGTTGAGCAGAATTCTCCTTGGGGCAAGTGTCGTTGTTCAAGCGCCTCTTCTTTAACTAATTCTTAGGGCGACCTGCTTCAAATCTTATTCCTCCTACTCTTGGAGTTATAATCTTAACTGATGTAACTTCTGGTATGGCTATAGCTGCAGGAGATATTTGCTCTCTTTGTGGGCATTGCTTAGCAAGATGGCCCTGCTTGCTACAGATGAAGCACTTTTGTTTCTTTCGTGACACTTTGTTGGGAACAATTGCATGTTTCAAGATGTTCTTCTTCTGAAGCTTAACTTGCTGACGATTAGGGCATTCCCTTGCCCAATGACCTTCTTCACCACACAAGAAGCATGCTGTTGGCGATGGCCAATTACTGCTTTCTTGATGATGATTGACAAGATTGAAATGTTGCTTCTCCAATTCTTCTAATGATATTTCTTGTGCAGATTCTCTTCTATTTGCCAATTCTTGAGCAACTAAGGCTCGGAGTTTTTCTTGTCGATCTTTGAATCAGCGGCGGTGACTAGTGGATCAAGGGGGCATTGGGATGGACAATGATCTTGACTTTCGCAAAGGTAACAAGTGATATTATTCAGGGGACATTCTCCGGGAGAATGATTTCCTTCACAGCTGGAGCAATTGATTGCATGCTCATCAACAGTATGTCTTATTTCTCCACAGCGAATGCAAGCACGATCTTCAGTTTGGTTGGGTTGACAACATGGTTGACAACATTTAGGTATCGAATAAGTTGTAAGAGCAGGTTTTTTATCTGAACTATTTTCTCTTCTGGTTAGGATTGAGCCAAGGTTGGATATGTTTTGCGCTAGCTGATGGGAATTTGATTGGACTAGGGTAGGATTATCATTTGGAGGTCGAAAACTTTGTTCAACTTCACTTTCAAGGATTTTGCCGAGGGATCTTGTCACAGGCATCCTGCAACAATGATTATAAGGTTATTGGGATGAGATTCTGCTAGGTTATAAGACATTGTTTCATTCTTTAAAAGTTTAATTTATATTATTATTATTATCATTTTCAAGGATTAACTCATCGTGAATTTCAACCTAAATGTTTTACATTCGCGAGGGTAATCCGATCAACAATATAAAGCACTTTAAGTATCAAAAGTTCAAAAGAACACCAATTACCACACTTATTAATATATATTTAATTCTAGTTTCATATACTCTAGGAAGTTATAGGCTAATTAAATATTGTTCTTAATTAGGAAAAGGTTTCTAGTCTAGTTTAAGGTTTGATTCCAATTCTGAGGTATGGGATTCTATTTCTTTTGGCCCATAATTGCTATACACGACCCATGCCAGACAGGTCAGTGGAGAATTCCTTGCGGCAGCTGGTTGGAAATGTGGTAAGTACTTCTGACGATTACTTGTTTGTTGACGTCCTGGTCCAATTGCTGAGGAAGGATCTTGAAGTCTTGTGCGAGCTTTGAATGCATGAACATAAGTGTTCATGTTAATTCCATAAGCTTTACACACTCGACATAGAGGCTTGCGTCCAGTCTCTTGGACAGCGTTGAATCTTGGTAGCGTCATGATGCTTTGCATAGTGACATCGAACTTGATTTCCTAATTCAGTGATGACATGCTTCTAACTTTATAACTAGTTCCATGGCCTAATTGCGTTTGCTTGGTATCATAAACTGGTGCATACTTTCCATGTTGAAGGCTTAATAATAATTTTTTTTATAATGAAAGAGGTTAGTATGATAATTTAGATAAGAAAGAGATTAAAATGGGAGGAAGAGAGTTATCATAATCTTACTTGTGCAATATCTAATATTTTTGGAAGGCTCATGCTCTTAAAATAACATTTTATGTTTTAACTGCTTCATAACTATGGGTTCCATATTGTTTTGGGTCATCTCATCGTAATTCTTTAACTTATTGGTTAAGTGTTACGAGAGTATCCCGTAATAATACACACAAAACCTCTAATTAATCAAAAGGTAACACACTTTTTATTTTATTATATATATATAGGAGTTATGCATCTCCTTGTATTACAACAAAAGTTTTCACTAGTACTTCTTATTACTATATGATCATATCTTCTATTCTAGTAACAAAGGGTTTGACTGGAGGTCCTATGGTAGGAGTACTTCTCAAAGTAGCAGAGGTAGATTTGCGGTGTTAGTTTACTAAAGAATCTTGAAAGAAAAAGGTGCTGGTATTCTTTGGATTAGTTCTTTAAATATGGATGAAACGAGGATAGATGGCAATGATAGACAACAATATCTGTCATACGGACTTGGGGGAATTTGGTTGGGGTCGCAATTCGTTGATCATGGCAACTTGTGGCGACATTTCTTTGGCAATACTCTATCGAGAGAGAGGTAGGAAGAAAGGTGGTTTTGGTGTGGTTGAGCAAAGGAAACTGAATGAGCTGGCAATTTTCATGTTTGTCAGGTGCAAAGATGAGTTCACTGGAAAGAAGCTTGGATAGCGATGTTTACTGGTTGGGTTGGCGCGGTTTTTGTTTTGCCGAGGCAGTGCTTGCAGTGGTTGTGGCAGCAATGGGTGACGATGCAGTGCATGAATGAATTTGGGCTGCGGCAGACAAATCAAAGAGCTTAACTGGCTTGCTGACGACAAGAGGTGGGGTTGTGCGGCTGACTTGAGGGGATCGAGCTCAACTGGTAGAGAGTAAGGGGATAACTGGAAAAGAGAGCTATGTTATTAATCCTGATGAGACAGAATTTTGTAAGGAGGGCTAGAAATTTTAAAAGGATATGTAGATAAGAATTTCTACAAAAGAAAGGATAAGCTTGACAAAAATTTTATAAAAGAAGGGAAACTCTTTGTGAAAATTTTCCATCTAACCTATATGTTAGGATTTCTAGATTCATATATTTTTAGGAGAAATTTATCATAAAACTTTAACCTAATGGTTATGTTTACATGTAAATAGTCCAAACAAGGACAACAAAATCCAATTGCAAATAGCAAGATATAAACATTACATAAGAATGCTTCTTATAGCTAAGTAGAATGATATTACTATGCGTAAGGATTCCTATCTTACGGGGAATCTAATCTATTCTTCTATATTTTTCTGTTGGGTGACGTCGACTCTTCATGAATTAGGATCTTCATACTTTACTTCCGTCTTGCCGGTTGTAGCGAGGCGTTATGTTCATCTTGATGTCGATGTAAACGCTGTAGTCTTCTTTGGCTCGGCATGAATGATGGTAGCGACATATCTTTGATGTCATTGAAAGCAAATGACAAAGATGAATTGTAGGCGAGGACTACTTTTAAGGAAAGAGGAGTTTGATATAAAACAAAATGAGAGTGGGGTAAGGACAAGATCTTAAGAAAGAGGAAAGAATAGCAAAAACTACATTTTGCAAATATAGTAACTTTTTGAAAAAATAAAATTTTGATATTGGACTAATCTTATTTCTAACGACCATTCTATCTAGGGTTTATCCTATGGTCAGTATGGCTCTGATACCAACTGTAACGACCCCCATTTTCAAATAAATGCAAAAATGGAAATCTAATGCGCATACAGTACTAGTCCCATGATCAGTGGCTAGTACGCACATTTTCAACAATTGGAATCACATCCATACATCATTTTATTCAAGCGGAAGCTATTTGTACAATATATTCTTACAACTCAGAGTATATAAACATAGCAACAGAAGAAGCAAAGTCTTATAGTGTGCCCATCCAATCCCTCACGCAACTGACAAGGCATAATCCCCAGAAAGGTCACTTTATTGAAAATCCCGCATCCTGCGATGAAAAGAGATCTTTCGAAGCTTCGCTATCTTTTTCCACCTAAAACAACATAATAAGCAAGGGTGAGTACTTTACGTACACCGGAAGACTTTAACAAATCCTATAATATATACAGGCCATTTCAAAGGAAAGGCTTCTACGGTTAATTTGCATAAAGCGAAATGGAATTTGTAAATCAAGTTGTCATTTGCAAACGGAATTTAATAAAGCAAGTTTGACAGATGAGAAATAAGTAACAATAGAGCATAAGTAATAACTCACAGTCTTCCATGACGTGAGCGTCGAGATGTCCAATTTCCTGCCAACTCGTGGCATAACCATAATCTTTGCCGAAGCAAGGTACATCAGGTGAAAATCATCCTATTTTGAAAATAGTAAAACATTTAGCTATGTGATGATGTTACCAAGTGCCTTTGACCATAGGCGCGGCTAATTAATTAGATTTACACTCTGCAGAGGCGTACAGCTTTACCCACAAGAAATGATCAGCTCTTTGTGCAAGCTATTAGCACACTTCATTTGGTGTGCCGCAGAGAGATCATAACATAACCGTTACATTACATAGACCTAGCTTTGCACCAGCCCGATGACGTAAAATCCTTGTTATGGAGAATAAACATAACAGTGTATCCCTGTCATATAAAGTGGTAATAAGTGCAGTAATTTCGTGCGATAGAAGCAGTAAATCCCTACGGTAAAGGTTTCTTCCCATACCAAGGCGTACACCGTTATACCGATATGCATTTACCCACAATGAAGTGTGGAAGCCCCTCATAAGCAAACCTAGAAAGGATTGCTCATACTATCTCCCGCCTACCAATGTGCAAAGCCAGACATAAGCAACTTAATAGGTTAAGTGTCGGCGTTTCGAGCACCGGCAAGTAAATTTGTAAGTCTAAGGGGCCGCGCGTTCCACTCCCTGAATGGTTAGACTCAGAAGTCCAAGATGTATACTGGTTCGGGCTGAAGATCCCTACTCCAGTTCGTGTGGTGGTGTTGTATTCCCTTCGGTACAGATGACTGCACAAAGTTTACAAGCGAGAGTGCTAATGACTTAGCGAGATGGGTTCGATGGCGCTCTCTCCCTCCTACGGGCTTCCTGCCTCCTTTTATATGAAAGGAAGGGGCAGGTGTTAGTGTTATGCCCTTGAGGCAATCATTTAGATGATTGTAACATGACTATGTTTATGAATAATAATATGATTATTGGTCCAATGAATGTATATCATTGTATTGATCAACAAGTATGTGACTTGCTTATGAAGCTCTTTACTTAATGATGTAATTCGATAAATATCTCTGATCGGATATCATCGTATAGGACAACGATGAATAGATCAGCACATGTAGTGATCGATGATCATGCTTCATAGATCATGGGATATGGAGATATCATCTATACATTGTGGACGCATGTTGAAGAACATGGGTTAGATAGACCATAATGGGACACTGCGAGAATGTTTCATTCTTATGTGTCATCGAGTGTATCTCATACCTAGTAGATGTATGATCCTTAGACCTGAGATTGTCATATTCCTACATGTGTAATAGTTTTCCTTGGGGCTATCAAACACTACTTCCTAACCGGATAGTTATAAAGGTAGCTTTCATGTTTACTATGAAACGTGCGAGAGGAAGTAAGCAATCAAGATGGAATTTGCCACTCCAATGAAACGGAGATATATGACAAGGCCACTCGTGTGATATGATTAAGGAAGTGCATGGCCATCTTTGTGATTGAGAGTCAATCACAACTTATTAATATATCACGGATATGAGAGATGGATTGAATCATCAAAGGATGACATGCTTCTCGCCTTGAGATCAATCTTCATATACTTGGCAAAGGGATTATTACATGAGTACTTTTGATAGGTTACATCCGATTTGATCATAGTTTGTTTGGGAGTTGGCATACTTTGCAAGAAGCCACTACCAACTATTGGATTGAAAAGGAGTTTTCGAATCCATGTCCAAACGTATGTGAACTCGCAGGTCACACACTTAATGGGAAGGGATGCATTAATTTGGATTGGATCCGTAATTAATGAACTCGTGGGCTTAGCACGATGGGCCCTAGTTTAGGGTTTCATCTCGTGGCTATATAAGGAGGGAGGAGGAGGATGCAGGTGTGCATTCCCACGGTTTAGGAGTGATTCACCGAAACCCTAGCCTACTCCTCTCGCTGCCTCGCCGAGCGACAGTGCTTGCACACGACGCACAGCGTTCCATCTCCGGACGTGTGGACTATCTGCGGTGACGCTGCTGCGGCTCATGCGGCGTGGGAGGACGATCCACTAAAGCGAGGACGATCCACTACATCGACGCAACGATCGCGGCGAGCGATCCACTACATCGACGCGAAGGATTCCGCAATCGCACGCCTAGTGGTAATCTTATCTATGATCCCCTTCTTGCAGTAGCTTTACGTTTCACTGTAGAATTTTTTGTGCTAGCGTAGCATACCGCGCTTCCTCTTTAGCGAGTTACATCGAGAATTGGGAGAGGGCGAGACGACCTACACTAGGAGCTTCGGTCCCCGTTCTGTGGACCGATCATCGCCCGCCTTGCCCATCTTTGGTCGGTAGCTTAGTCGGTCGAGGCGGTTAGGTATTTCCGAAAACGGCGTACCCCCTCTGCGAACCTTACGAGTGTTGACGTTCTTTGCGCTGGCGTGGGTGTTGCCTCGGAGAGGCGTGTCTTACGTCAGTATGTGACCGCGTGATGGATCGGGAGCATGACTTGATCCACCATTAAACCTTCTAGGAAGGAGCCACCGCCTTGTATAGTCACTTGATTGACCCGTTAAGTGGGGTGCGTGGTCGTTGTCCGGTAAAGCCTTAGACACGCGGCCCTTGGCGGTTGTCTTGGCACGATCGGTCGGGGATCCGACCCGCAATGGTCGGGAGCTCGCTGGTCGGGGCGGGGCCCTGCCTCGCGAAGGGTCGGGAGCCCCGCTTGGTCGGAGACACTTCTCGGTCGGTCGAGGAAGGATGTCTCGTGGCCTTGCCAGTGCTTCGGCCGAGTGGGGCCGGGGCGGCCTCTGGCTTGAGTCTGCTTGAGGCCGCCGGCTCGTCGCTTTGAGCCATTGGGGTACCTGTTATAAGTATTCGTCAGTAGCCCCCGAACCCCCGAGCGATTTCGGCAGATTCGGTTGGGGGTTTAGCTTGGATGAGAATGGTGACTGGGCCCGAGTGGTTGGCCCGACCGATTAGGTCAAACGATTTGCCAGTGTACTAACGATCCGACGGCGCCTCGAATTTTGCCTGGCATTGAACCACGGGGCTTTGAATTACCTTGTTGTGAATGCAGCGACGCTTTGGCGCGCTCGCCCGCTTCGCCTTCGACCGCCGGGTTACAGTGAAGGCGCCGTTTTCCGACGCTTACATTTATTCTGGAGACATTCAATCTCCCTCCGTCCGGGTATATAAGGACGCCACGGCTTGCTTGAGTGATAAACCCTTTAAACGAGAATCCTTTCTTTTGCTCTTTAAAATGGCTTCGGGGCACCCTCTAGTCTTCGGCTTTGGTGATGATGTTGTGGCAGAAGGAGAAGACCCTTTGGTCGAAGCTTTGGGCTGAAATCGACCGGCGATGGCGAACTCCGGAGGAAGAAGTCAGCCTCGCGATGTCGCTGCCATCGATGCACTGCTCGAGGGCATCCCGAGGCTCGAGGTAGCAAGGGGGGCCCTTCTGGAGGCGATGGCGCGAGGGCGCCGATCGTGCCGCGCGCTACTGCGTCGATGTCATTGAACAGCGAGGCGTGTCGTCACAGACGTTCCGCAGAATGCGCGCTGTCCTCCGTCGATCGCAGGGCCTACCAACATGCCGCCGGTTGCCACCGATGCCGCATGATGTTTTAAGAGGTCTTGGCGCGACAAAAGTCCTCGTAGTAGCGAGCGTAGCTATTTTCGTGCTGTTTTGGGTACTATATTGTAAAGTTGCGTAAAGTTTGAGCCTGTTGGCCTATAATGAAATCTCCTTTTTTGTTATGAATGTCTTCGTAATGAGTTTGCTTCGTTGGAGTTGTCCAAGCTGCTCATTTAATCGTCGTAGCTAGACCGTGCCTTGGTCGGCAGGGACGACCGCGATGCCTCTCCGCGAGGTTCGGGTGTCCGAGTGCTCGTTTAACGTCGTAGCTAGACCGTGCCTTGGTCGGCAGGGACGACCCCGATGCCTTTGCGCGAGGTTCGGGTGTTCGAGTGCTCGTTTAACGTCGTAGCTAGACCGTGCCTTGGTCGTGGGACGACCCGATGCCTTTGCGCGAGGTTCGTGTCCGAGTGCTTTCGCTTAACGTCGTAGCTAAACCGTGCCTTGGTCGGCGTGGACGACCGCGATGCCTCTCCGCGAGGTTCGTGTCCGAGTGCTCGATAACGCCGTAGCTAGACTGCGCTTTGGTCGGCAGGGACGACCCGATTCTTTTGCGCGAGGTTCGTGTCCGAGTGCTCGCTTAACGTCAGAGCTAGACCGCGCCTTGGTCGGCGGTGGACGACCCGATGCTGTCTTGCGAGGTTCGAGTGTCCGAGTGCTCGCTTAACGTCGTAGCTAGACCGCGGCCTTGGTCGCAGGGGCGACCCGGCGACTTTGCACGAGGTTCGTGTCCGAGTGCTCGCTTAACGTCAGTAGCTAGACCGTGCCTTGGTGGCGAGGATGACCCGATGCGCTTTCGGCGCGAGGTTCGTGTCCGAGTGCTCGCTAACGTCGTAGCTAGATCGCGCCTTGGTCGGGCGAGGACGACCCGATGCTCGGCGCGAGGTTCGTGTCCGAGTGCTCATTTAACGTCGTAGCTGGACGTAGGCTCGCTTTACGTCGTAGCCGGACGTAGGCTCGCTTCGTCGCCGAGCGGACGTAGGCTCGCTTTTACGTCGTGGCCGGACGTGGGGCATCCATCCCAGTCCTCGTCGGGCGAGGGTAGCCGCGAGAGGTGGCCGCCATCTATCCCACACGATACCCCATCCGCGGTGTGGGACCTAGAGGGGTGAGTCGGCGCTTACCGTGTTGGTTTGAACGCCGTGCTCGTGGAGCTTATAACAGCGGTCCGAGTGGGTCTGGGAGGTCCCTCCCAAGGGGATCCTTCCGAGCGGACGGTCCCAGAGTAGGGTGTCCCGGCCTGCCATGGGGCGACCCATAAGAAACCTTTCTACTCAATCCAGATGGGCCACTGGTCGTCCACCGACCTGTGCATACCGGCCGTCGCCATCGATGAGCTCCTGGGAGAGTGTGAAGTATGGTCTCGGATGCGAGTAGAGGTGATTGGGTCGTCAGCCGACCTAACCGAGGGCCCACCATGGGGCTCACCTCATACTTGCCCCTCGCTCAAGTTTCGCTGGGGCGGCCTTATGCCCATCTGGTGGGGTAGGCCTTTTGGACCCGCAGCTTTTAGCTGGGCCCCCGGCGCAAGCCACGGAGCTTTTGCCGCCGGGGGCCGCAGCGATGGGCCTCTCTCGCGTGCCCAGCAGCAACCGCCCCGCCTCAAGGCGGAGATCGAGGGTTACAAGGCGACCGCCCGAGGGCGGCGGCTTTATGGCTCTGCCATTTTGTCGATTAAATGCGGAGGGAATTGGAAACCGGAGTTACGGTCGGGCGTGAGTGGACGACGCTTCGGCCGAGGGGTGCTCGTTAGGTCGGCGCCGCCGCCTTCTATATATACGCGGTTTGGGCGCTTTGAGTAGTTACGCTTGCTTGCTTTCCTCGCCTCCTGTCCCTAAGACAAAAAGGAACAACAAAGAGCCAAGGAAAAGAAAACTCAGCCTTCTCTTCTCCTCGCCTTTAGTCGCTTCTTCAAGAGGATGTCGTGGCCGAGTGCTCGCCTGTGCCGGCCAAGGCTTGGCTTGGTGAAGAAGGGCTTCCTCCCTGCGCAAGATTTCTCCGGTTGTAGGGTGCCGACGGGAGCGGCTGCCCCCTCGCCGGGGGACGACGAGGTCGTGGTGCTTGCCTCTTTCTTCGAGCGCGGCTTCGGCTTGCCGCTGCACCCGTTCGTCCGGGGGCTGCTCTTCCACTACAAGGCGAAGGCGCACCACCTTAACCCCAATGGGGTCCTCCACATCGCCATATTCATCACACTCTGCGAGGCTTTCTTGGGAATCGAGCCGCACTGGGCGTTGTGGAGGCATTTCTTCCAAGCGAGGCTCTGGAAGGACAAGCCGACGGACGCCGCGGTGCCCATTGGTGGCCTGGCCCTCTAGCTTCGGTCCGGCCGGAGCACGGAGTACCTCGAGGTCAAGCTGCCGTCGTCCAACAAGGGGTGGCGCTCTGAGTGGTTCTATGCTCGAGCGTGCCGAGACAGCGCCCCCTTCACTTCAGCAAACTATCCGTGGCGGGGAGGAGTGAACCCAGCGCCGAGAAGCGAGAAGAACAAGGTGGCCACGATCGTGGAGCGTGTCAGGGGCCTAAGGAGGCAAGGGCTCACCGGGACGTGGTCGTGCGCGACCTTCATGAGGATGTGCGTGCAACCTCTTGCGCACAGACCCGCGCCTGTTCCGTCACGGGGGCGCCCGACCGATGAGGATGGCGGAGCCCGAGCTGGCCGCGACGGAGGTCGGGTGGTGGCCGTCCATGGGAGGAAGTGCTACGGAGGCGGCGCGCGCCACCCGAGCCATTCTCGGTGGCCCACCTCCAAATCGGTAGGTCGGCGGACTTCTTCCGCCCTTCTTTTCTTTGCGTTTACGCTGGTCCGTCGGCTTTTTATCTTCTAGGGCTCTTAGGCATGTCCTCCCGGTGCGGCTCCCGGAGATAAGGAGGCAAGCGCGCAGTCCGAGCGAAGGCAGCTGAGCTCGACTCCCCACAAGAAGCGGAAGGAGGAGAGGAGGAAGAAGAAGAAGAAGAGGAGCGCGGCGGCGAGGGCCGCTGTGGTGAGGACGTCGGAGGCCACGCTGGGTGCAACCTCCACCGACAGCAGAAGCACCCCGTCCACGCTGCGTCGGGGTTCCTTCGACCGCCGACCGTGGGGTCCTGGCCGTGGACTCGCGGGAGAGGACACCACAAGCACCGCGTCTGAAGGGCCTCGGGCGAAGGTGACCGCTGTCGCCCGTCATCGCCGCGCCCGGTGGAGGCAGCTTCAGGGAAGCGACGGCAGATTCGCCCCTCGGGGGACTGTGAAGAGAGCGCTGCCGCTGCACCCGCTTCGGCTCGATAAGTACTTCTTTTCTTTTGCTCAAACATTTTTGCGTAAAAGCCGCTCGACCGCTTTTAGTGTTTTGCCACGTCTGCGCTTATACTTTGTGTGACCGTGGCGCGTCCCCGTGGCGGTTCCACAAGGGACATCGCGCGGAGGTTCCGAGGCGCCGATCGGGTCGACACCGATCGTGGTGCCGGGCGGCCGGCGCGCCACGCAGGCCGAGGCTAGCGAGGAGCTTAGGCGCCTCGATTGGGGACACCGCCGTCCGATGTGGTCACCTTCGGCGGAGGAAGAGACGGCGGCGCTCGGGCGGTCGTCTTAGGCGACCGAGACACCAGTGCCGAGGTGCCCGACCGCCTCGGGGAGGTGCCGACCGAGGTCCGCAGCGAGGTCGCCGAGGACTTCCGGGACCAGTTCCATCATCATTGCCGATGGTGCTCGTCGGGTGGCGCCCGCCCGAGCGACGACCAGGCCCGCTGCCGGAGAGGCCCCGAGTCGGGTCTGTGGCGGAACAAGAGAAGCGAGTGGGTTGCTCTTGACAAGGCGTTACGGGCCAAAGCGGAGATGGAGCTGGTCCGAAAGTCCGACTCTCATCAGAATCTTCCGGTATGAGCGTTGGGCGCGATGGTCGGGGAGTCCGCCGATCGGCTTAGTAAGTTGACGAAAGAATCCAACTTGTAAAATTTCGGCGTATGCGCCGTGAGACTAACGGATAGTCCACACCTTGCAAATCTGCGGGCTTGCTCGAAGAAGCCGAAGCCCGTGATGCTCGGACACCCGGCGGCCGCCGTGGAAGAGTGCGACGGCCGCGCCTTGAGTTGGCGCTTAGCACAAGAGGCGCCGAGCGTGAGCGGTCGGGCGCGGCGTCGCCAGGGAGTTTGAGGGCCGCCAAGGCTCTCTTCGATGAGCGCTTAGGGCCGATCCACGAGGACGGCGGCGGAGCTTGAGTCATCCTCGGCGAGGCCACCGCGCTTAGGACGCCGCCACCGCCGCCAGGCGGCGCAAGCGCAGCAACCCGTCTGCGGACCGAGCGAGACCAAGCCCGGAAGGACGCCGACCGAGTCCGCTCCGAGCGGGAGGCCGCTCGGAAGGATCTGACCTCCTTGAGGACCTCCTACAAGGCGATCAAGCAAGAGGTTGGCAACCTGGCGAACTCCGCGGCCGTTGAGGGTTTCAACTTCTTATTTGATTCTGTGGGCGCTTTTCATAAGTTGTGATCATCTGGCGCCGTTGCCATCTACAGAGGCGCAGAAGAACTTGGGCCTCGCGGTTGAGGAGCGGAAGGACGCCCAGTAGGCCCGTGACGAAGCGGTCACGGCGCGGGACGCGGCTCTGGCGATGCTGAAGGCTGCCGAAGAGGGTCGGGCCGAAGCCGCCTGAGAACTAGAGGCCCTTCGCATAAAGCCGCCGGGCGTGTCTTGCCGGGTCCTTGGAGCAATGGCGAGCTGGCGCTCTGGCGCCCTCGCTAGCCCGTCTTTGGGCGCGTTGAGAGGGTGGTGATCGCTGGCGTGGCGCTTGGAGTTTCCTCGGCGCTGGTCAACACCATCTCACATTATGATGGAATTGACCTCGCGGTGGTGAGCAGCGGCGTTGCCGGGAACCGAACCGACGGGGAGATCGACAGGTTCGAGCTTTTGGTTGAGCCGTATGCTCGGGAGATTGCCAGCCATGTCTCGCTGCAGGTCGCCCTCGATGAAGAACAAAGTAGTTAGATTTATCCTTCTTTTTAATTGTAAAGACTATTATGCTTGTAAATAATCTTTAAGGTTAACAAGTTCCAGTACGCCTCTAGCCCCTTTTGTGTTTCTGGTGAATGCTTGGCCGGCCATAGCCTTGAGGACCGCTAGGGTCACTTATCGTGGGTCGGGTTGCATCGAGAGGGACTAAGAGGGTAGGAATCTTGGTCACTCAAAGCGATTATCGCCTTGTGAGGATAGGAGTGTTCCGACCGAGCAAAGATCGCTCCACTTGGGCATTTCCTTCTTCGCGAAGTGTCGGAACCATAGCCTGAGGCGTAGGCCCATAGCACTCGGGTCGAGAGGATTACCGCTCGGGAGGACCTCATGACCGGTCAGTCACCGATCCACACGCAGCGCGTGAGCTAGCGAGTTGGCGCGGAGGAGGTGTTCGGCTGACTAAAAGGTCACTCCACTCGGGCACTTCCTTCTTGTGACCTCGCCCAGCAACCATAGCCGTGGGGCATGGTAATAACTTGGGTCGAGAGGGTTACCGCTTTCGGGATGGACCTTCGCGTCGGTCGGATCACCGACCCGCATGGCCTTGGTGGATGAGTTTTGCGCGCGAGGAGGTGTTCGGTGACTAAAGGTCACTCTGCTCGGGCACTTCCTTCTTCCGCAGCGCTACATAGCAACCATAGCCGCCGGGGGTAGGTAAATGCGGCAGGTCGAGAGGGTTACTGCTCGGGATGGACCTTGTGATCGGTCGAGTCAGACCGCCAGCATAGCGCCGACCGAAGCGGCTGAGCAGGGGTGCCAGGCAGCCGGCGTCGCAGGGCGACGAGTGCTCGGAAGGGTAAAGGTAATGACTATGCGAGAAAAAAGAGTTCGAGGATAGAATCGCCTTAACTTTTCTATGTTCCAAGCGTTCGGAAGGATGCGGCCGTCGGCGTCCTTGAGTCGAAAGGTGCGGTCGGAGAACCTCTGACGGTGAAGGGGACTTCTAGGCGGCGATAGCTTGTGCTTGTTTTCTTCGGTTTGGACCTCGCGTAGGACGGTCGCCCGACCGAAGGATCGTCCTCGAACTGGCGGTAGTGGTAGCGCCCTTGAGCTTGTTGATATTTGGCGATCGCGGGGCGGCCACGTCATGCGCCTCGTTAAGCTTGTCGATGGCGTCTTGTTGCGGGCGAGCCCCGAGCCTCATCGAGGCGTAGTCTTGGGCGCCATACTCGGTCTGTTGGCAAGGCGGCCCGGTAGCGAACACCATGAAGAGCGGTGTAAACCCGATCGCTCGGGTGGGCGTGGTCCGCGAGCTCGGAGGGCGGCGGCTCGGCCACCCATCGCCTGCGAAGTGCTTGAGCCCGAAGATCCGTGGCTTGAGTCCTTGAAGGATCATGCGTTCGCCGCTTCGACCTCGCCGTTAGTCGCGGATGGGCCACGGCTGCCCAATCGACACGGGATGTTGAAGTCGTCGCGAAACTCAGGAACCCTTTCCTGTGAACTGCGTTACGGTAGCCGGTGATGATGGGTTTGGAACTCCGAGGCAGAAAAGCGATGTCAGCGGAAGAAGATGGCGCTTGTGCGGCGTGGCGCTCACGGCTTGCCTCTATCCACTTGGTGAATTTATCCACGCGACTAGGAGATGAGTAAAGCCCGGTAGCTTTCTTGAAGAGCCCGACGGATCGAGTCCCCAAATTGCAAGCGGCCACGTGATGGGGATCGTCTGCAAAGCTTAATTTGGCGGATGTGTTTCTTAGGGTAAGAATTGGCACCCTTCCAGCAGTCGCGCCGCGATCGCTTCGGCGTCGGACCGCGGCGATCGGCCAATAAAACCTTGTCGAAAGGCCTTTCCAATGAGGATCGAGTGCGGCATGATGGCGCGGACCCGCCATGGATGTCGGCGACAAGCGCTTCTCTTGGTCGACCAAGCGCACCTGCTGGAGGACCGGAGGACTCCTCTTGTAAGATGCAGGTCGGCCGGGACGAAGATTTTGCCGAAGAGGCGCGGGCCTCGGTCGGAGTCGAGAAGCGTCCGTCCGTCAAGCGGTTGATGAAGAGCTTCCTCGGTCGGACTCGGCTGCTATGCTTCTTGATTCGACCAGCCAAGTCTCGGCCGGCCATGGCGGTCGGTGTGACGTGCTAGGTGAATCGGAGACCGCTCGGCCACGAGTCGGTGGATGGAAGGTTGCAAGAAGGTCGCGAGATGAAGATCCGGGTGGGGACCCTCTCTTTGGAGGCGAGATTGGCTGAATAATCGACCTCACCGTTGTGGCATCTGTAGGCTGTGGTGGAGCTGAAATCCTTGAACCGCTCCTCGAGCTTGCGCACTTCCGACGGTCGCAGACCATCACGAGTCTCGGGGCTCTGAAGCCTTCATGACAGTCGACAACAAGCTTGGAGTCCCGTGGGCCTTGAGCCGAGCGCAGCACCGAGGTAAGCGGCGATCCGGATACCGTTGGCGATAGCCTCATACTCGGCGATGTTGTTGGTCGGCGTCGAAGAGCAACTTTGATGGCGTATTGAAGTTTGTTCCAGTGAAATAACAGCGACCCGCGCCCGCGCCGTTCTTGGTGTAGGACCCATCAAAGTACATTGTCCGATGCTCGGGGTCTTGATTACCGGTGGTGCACAGGCTTGTCCCACTCGGCGACGAAGTCGGCGGAGACCTACGACGATCATTGCAGGGGCGTATGTTATCGCGGTGGTAGTTGAGCTTGATCGCCCACTTGGCTATCCTTCGGCGTCGCGATTGTGGGCGATCTCGCGGCGGGGCAGCGGTCACCGCGATGATGGCGTCTTTGGTCGAAGTAATGGGCGAGCTTTCTCTTGGCGATGAGCCTGCGTGAAGCGACTTACGCACTGCTGGTCACAAGGCCTTGGACTTCGGAAAGAACCTCGGCGATGAAATAGGTAGCGTTGTACCTTGAGTTCACGGCCTTCCTCACTTCGTTCCACCACAAGGGCGCCTTGGCGACTTGAGCGTGGCGGCGATGTGAAGAAGCGATGGTTACGCTGGTCTTGGGCGACGGAGATCGGAGGTGAGATAGGAAGGCCTTGGTGGGTGAGGGCTTCGAGCCTCACAGGTCGGTGAAGCGATCAATTTCTTGAGCGGCACAGTAGGCGGCATTCTGCGCTCACCGTGAGACAAGCGGCTCAAGCGGCTAGGCACCTGTTAGCCTCTGGACCCCTTTGAGATTAGGAATCGGGCCCATCCTTGCGATCGTCGAGATCTTCTCTGATTGGCCTCGATACCTCGCTCGGAGCGATGAAGCCGGCGGCTTCCTTTGGGGACCCGAAGGCGCATTTCTCGGGGTTGAGCTTTATCTGGGCCGTCGAAGATTCGCGAAGGTTTCTTCGGTCGGCAATAAGGTTGTGCGCATTCACGGTCTTCCGCGGCGATATCGTCAGCGTGAGGCCTCAGCGTTGCGGCCGATCACAGTTGTTGAAACGCGTTTGCATACATCGGCTGGTATGTAGCGCTGCATTCTTTAGGCGAGCGGCATTATAGCTTGTGTGAGCAGGCGAGCAGGCGTGATGAAGGAAGTCGCGGTGGTCGGACTCCTTGGCGCTATCTGGTGGTAACCTAAGTAGGCATCGAGAAGGAAAGAGACTCACACCCAGCGGTGGAGTCGATGACTTAGTCGATGCGGGCAAGAGAGCAGGTCTTTAGGACCACGCCTTGTTGAGACTTCGTATAGTCAACACATTCTCCATAGCCCATTTTCTTTTTAACAAATCTGAGGTTGGCCACCACTCGGGGTGTGGACCTCTTTTATAAACCACTGCAGCCAAAAGCTTGGCGATCTCCTCCCCTATGATCCTGCTCCTCTCCTCGTCGAAGCGGCGCGGCGTTAGGCGGCCGGCTTTGAGCACAGTCGGATGCTCAAGGAGTGCTCGGTGACTTCCCTTAGGGATTCTGGCATGTCGGAGGACCTCCATGCGAGCGTCTTTGTTGGCGCGGAGAAGCCCGGCAGCGCTTTCCTATTTGGCGGGGCGTGGCTCCGACCCGCCGCAGTCTTGGCCGGATCGCGAGGGATCGGCCGCGACCTTCTTCGTGTCCTCGGCGGACTTGAAGATCCCCCCCACTTGCTCGACTTCGGCGGACTCGGAGCTTCCCTCGAGGTTGTTGAGCTCGGCGAGAGCGATGAGCTAGAGCAAGCTATAAGCTACTCCGCTCGCGATTGTAGGCAAATTTGGAAAGATGATGCCACGGTGATGACTCCTCGTGGCGGGCATCTTCGACTTGAGGTAGGCATAGTGAGGCGCCATGAATTTGGCGTAGCATGGCCGCCCCAAGATAAGCGTGATAGGGTGAAATCCACAACCTCAAAGTGAGGTCTCGGTGCGGAAATTCCTGGTTCCCCAAAGGTGGCCAGGCGGTCGACTGCCCGGCGGATGGGCTTTCTTGGCGGGGATGGCCCGTGGAAAGGGGGCCTTGCTCGGTCGGAGACTCGGCGAGAATCCCATGGCGTCGGCGTCTCCATGTAAGAGGATGTTGAGGCCGCTACCACCATCCATGGCGCCTTGGTGGCGCTTCTTCCTGATGGGTCGACTACCGGTGAGTATCTTCGGTGGGGAATGTGATCGGGGTGGTCGATCCGATCGAAGGTGGCGGGAACTCGACCCTTGGAGGTATTGGGGGCGGCTAGTGAGTGGTGTGGACCTCCGCGGTGGCGAGTTTGAGCCGGCGCTTGTCGGCGTGTAGCCCGATACGCCAAAGATCATGAAGGCGGCCGTCGGGTTGAGGAACTCGTCGTCGCCCTCTTCTCCTGACCCATGGGGCGTGGTACGCTTCCTTTGCCTGCATGGCGTCGTGAAGCGCGGGAAAGGAAGTGCGTCGAGACCGCAATCCGTACTTATGTTTGACGGGAACACGTGGTTCGAACGCGGGTTGTCCATCAATTTCTCGAAGTGGTCGGTAGCGGTCGGTCGTGCCGTGCCGTTGGCGAAGCGGTCGGCGATGGCGACCACTTGAGATCGCGGATCTGTTTCCCATGCGCTTCGCTTGCCGAAGCGGTCGGAAGGATCGATCTGGGCGTCGGGCCCTGCTGGGCCTTTCCTTCTTGAAGATGGCCCCCGGCCTCCTCGCGGGAGGCGTGGTTGATGGCGATGTTGAGGAGCTCCTTGGTGGTCTGGGCTTGAGACGACCCGGCTTGTGTACGAGGCCTTGCGGGAGGTGCCGTAGATGAATGCTCCCGACATCGGCGTCGGAGATGTCGGGAGCTCGTTGCATGGCGAAAACCGCCGGATGTAATCCGGAGGGTTTCCTTGGCTGCTGCTTGCAGCCTTCAGTCGAGGTTGCGGCGCTTGTAAGTGCCTAGAAGTTGCCGACGAAGAGGGTCTTTAAGTCGGCCCGAGTTCTGATAGTTTTGGCGGGCAAGTACTCGAGCCAAGCTGGGTGAGTCCGCAAGGTAGATAAGAGAGTCTTGGATGATGAAGAGATCATCAAGTCGCTCCCCCTTGCGGCTTTATCTTGAGCGGTAGTCTTCAAGCGGAGACACAGGTTCGTGGCCCGATGTACTTGGCGATGTTGGTGGGCTCCGGAATCTGGCGAAATCCGCTGACGGATCCCGGCGGGCCCGTGGTCGGGACCATCGGGGCTTAAGGCTGCGGCGGTGGCGCCGCCGTCCACAATGCGTGAGTGGGCGGCCTCCTCGCGCCTTTCTCCGCACCTCGGTGGCGCGAACATCGTGGGCGTCGCCCGGCTGGCGCCCGGGTGCGCCAGTGCAGGAGTGGTTTGTGGTGTGGCGCCGCCCTCGCGGACCAGTAAACTTCAGCGGCGGTGCGAGCCCGGTGGCTGAGTGGCGCCGGGCGGTAGGAGCAGAGGCTGCATGTGTTGCCGTGCTGCGCTCCACCAGCCCGGAGGTTACGGTATGTGGCCTTAGCCTCCGGATCGGCCGCTCGGAAGGCCTCGAAGCAACATCGCGGCCGTGCCCGCGTTACGCTTGCATGAGGAAGAAGCGGGGGCCGTCGATTCTTCCGCCCGACTTGTGGTGTACATCGCAGCGTCGCGCGCGTCACGGCAGCTGCGGGTCTCGGGCTCATCTGCTCGAGTTAGCACGGGCTGGTCGAGCTTCGACCCTTAGCTTATCCGACTCTTGTGCGCTCATCGTGGAGTTGGCGAGCGAGCGAGCTTGGCGCGTTAACGCTTCGTCTTTGGTGTTCCTCCTCCTGCGCCTCCGTCGTCGGATGGGGACCCCGTAACATGAGGTTATGATTAAATCGACCGTACGCCATGTTGCACTCGCGGCAGTGCCTCCAGCAGGCGAGGGTACTCCGTCGGAGCTGGAGTCGTGGTGGAAGAGTCTTCCGGCCGGTTCATGAATAGAGGCGCATGTAGCCGACCGCCGCCACAAGTCGTGAGCTGCGGGAGGTGACATGGTCACATGCCCGAGCCCATCCGGAGCTTCGCGGAGCGTGGCGGAGCGCTCCCGAGCTCGGCTTTAGGACTCGCGAGGCGCCCAAGCGGAGCTTGGCGAAATCGCGGAGATGGCGCCTAGGCTTTCGTGGTAGCGGGCCTCCGATGGCGGCGAGGATGGCGTAAGCCCTCCCGTAGGGTGGCAGCAAAGTTGAGGGCAGGCGAATCGGCTCCCGTCGCGATCATCTTGTCGTGGGTGGAAGATGCCATCGGGAGGCCGTGTAGTCCGGAGATGATGATGAAGGCGCGAGGCCCCTACAGGCGCGCCAGCTATGCCGGCGTTTGAGCACCGGCAAGTAAATTTGTAAGTCTAAGGGCGCGCGTTCCACTCCACGAATGGTTGAACACGAAGTCCAAAATGTATCTTGGTTACGGCGAAGATCCCTACTCGATTAGGTGTGGTGGTGTTGTATTCCCTTGATGCAGATAGTGCACAAAGTTTACAAGCGAGTGCTAATGACTTAGCGAGATGGGTTCGATGGCGCTCTCTCCCTCCTCGGGGTTCACCCTCCTTTTATATGAAAGGAAGGGTAGGTTACATCGAGAATTGGGAGAGGGCGAGGCGACCTACACTAGGAGCTTGGTCCTTCGTTCTGTGGCCCGATCATGCAGATCTTGCCCATCTTTGGTCGGTAGCTTAGTCGGTCGAGCGGTTAGAGTATTTCGAAGCGGCGTACGCCCTCTGCGAACCTTATGAGTGTTAGCGTTGCTGCGCTTTGGCGTGGGTGTTGCCTCGGGAGGCGTGTCTTAAATCTTTATGTCGGCCGGTGATGGGATGGGAGCATGACTTGATCGGTCATTAAACCTTCTAGGAAGGAGCCACCCTGCCCTTGTATAGTCACTTGATTGACCCCATTCGTGAAGTGCGTGGCTGTTATGCAGTAAAGCCTTGACCACGCGCCCTTGGCGAGGGTTGTCTTAGCACGATCGAAGTCGGGGATCCAGAGCCACGAGTGGTCGGGGAGCTCTGCTTAGTCGGTAGGGCCCGTCTCGCGTGGGGTTGGGGCCCAGCAGTGGAACACTCTACTCGATCGGTCGGGAAGGGATGTCCGTGTGGCCTTGCGAGTGCCCGATCGGTGAGTGGGTGGGAGGCGGCTGTTGGGCTTGGTGTGCTTGAGGCCGCCGGCTCGTCGCTTTGGGTCGTTGGGGTACCCCTGTTATAAGTATTCGTCATTAAGACTGTCCCATACCAGCACTTGTGGTTGCACGGAATTCTTGGCTTGAAAACAACCGATAGCTCGGTCCTTAATCCGACACGGGCAATAATCTCCCCCTGCACTACGTACAAGTCCATCTCTTGCACAATCGGCTATTGCCAATACATGCCCGCATCTAAACCATAATTTTATTTTGGGGTTTTTAGTTAAAATACCAACAATTGACATCATGTCATAACCAACCATTTTCAATTCTCAAGAATCAATTTTGATATGATCATATGTAACGTTGGTTCTAAAGCATGGCTAAGCATGGTAAATAATCGCATATACCCAAGTTGACATTATGTAGTGTCTAACCATTTATGTGGTTATCAAGGTTTACATGTCCATACTTATCAAGGAAGTTTCATGAGACAACAGGTATATCTACCAATACCACAAAATAGCGTATTTACAGAAAATAAACGCATGCATGAAACATTTTGATAAACAAAATGAGAATTAAATACTGGGATCAATATGATCAAAGGGGGTGCTTGCCTTGCTTGATCGTTGTTTACAGCGAAGTTGCTTGTCGGCTTTAATGTTGTCGACGACGGAATTAATGACGTCGGGTTCTACACGTCGTTCAATAGAAATATAGCGAAACAACAATTTCAATGAGGGCAAAAAGAAGACAGACACTAAATCAAATAAAACATACTATAAGAAATAGACGCATATTATTTTATAGATTATTTATTGTTGTTTTACGAATTCAAGAGGTTAAAATTTTGTATTCTTGTATTTATAACTTCGAATTATAGATGCTAAAATTATTTGGATTAATAGGATTAAAATACTAGTTAAAGTATTATATGAGAATAGGTTTTGGCCTTAAGCATTTTTGTATGAAAACGATTTATATAAGTTAGATCTGCAGGATTAGGCCACTGGCATCATTTTCATGATCTTGGAGAAGGTCCTGGTGTTATAACTATCATAATCATTGATTTCTTATTTGTTAGTAATGCTCTTTTACTCATATTAAGGATTTCAACAATCATAACACTTAAGGTTATTTTGCTATCAAGATTTATATGCAAAGCATGATGAAATGAGATTATTTCTTCAGAATATGGTGGTCTATACTTTGGGGAGCATTCCTAAGCTGATTTTATAAATTTTAGAGTTTAGAAAAGATATTTTATTTGCTGTTGAAATAGCATATGTGATCATAATGTTGACAATATAATGAGTTGGATTTCGCTTTTCGTTTGCAGCTACACTATACAATACCGTAGGCGTACTCATGGTCTGGCTTTTCTGGTCCGTAGTAGCACCACGGAGAGGGTTGCTCCCCCCAGTTATCCCATACAGGATGTTTGAGATGTGGGTGGTACGTCTCCGGGTCCACCCAGTTGAAGTAGCCGCACCATTCATCCTCGGCCAAGGGGCACCGGTAGAATCTTCGGTCCGCTAGATCATCGTGGCAGGTATCAACCACTGCCTGCAGGCCGTGTTCGCAAAAGTTGGGACTTTCTGGTGGCCCCTGAGGAGGTTTCTCCTTTGACTTGAGCAATTTCGCAATTTTCTTTTTGAACTCCTGCATGCGATTAACTGGTTTAGAATTACTACTTTGTGAGTGAAACATGAGTATGTCGCATGAAACTCACCAACTGGTTGGCCCCTTGCCCACCGCCTCTGAACTCTGCTCGATCTAGAACGGGGACATATCCTGGCGGCCTCTCCCACCGGGTGAAGTTATCCGGCGAAGCGGGATAGGCGTCATGGCAGTTGTTGATAAATTCGATGTCACGTCGTTCCGGCCTATCGATCCATTGGAAGAAGCAACACCGGTCGTTGTGCTAAGAAAAGAAAGAACGATTCATGAAATGGTACTGTTACCCTGTATTGTATGAACACCAGTAGGTTTACCCAGAGGGGCGGGCTGCTTGATGGTGGCGCGGCAGGCCGCCGTCTCTCCGTGGGTAGATTGCATCATCTTCGCCGGAAGGTTGCAGTCACATTTGGGTCAGGGCAACTCCGGAAGAACTGGGGCATCAACGCTACTGGCATTCGGGTATTCGGGGCGGGGTAAGTTCTTCTTGCTGAAGAGGCGACGGTACAACGACATCGTGCCCTAATTTGTGTAGATTCTGCTCACGTTTATTGCTGGTTTGGCGGTGTTGGATGTCTACCCCTGGGCTGGTTTTATAGTGGTGGTGAGGGGTTACCCCACACAACTACAAAACTTGTGCATTTTCACGCCCTGGCATCCTCTTTGAAAAGCTGCACGACGTGTCACCCATCATCAAAGCTGCACGGCCTGTCACCTTCTGAGAAAAGCTGCATGACTTGTCACCCATCATCAAAGCTGCATGACATGTCACCCATCATCAAAGCTGCATGACCAGTCACCTCCAGAGAAAAGCTGCACGACTTGTCACCCTCTGAGAAAAGCTGCACGACTTGTCACCCTCTGAGAAAAGCTGCACGACCTGTCAACCTCTGTCAAAGGCTGCACGACGTGTCACCCTGTGTCAAAAGCTGCACGGCGTTTCTTTTTCGTAGGTCATGCTGACAAAGGTGATGTATGTGACTTGTCTAATCGGCCTTCCAAGGCTGCACGCCCGTGAGTAGGCTATTCACCCTGAAAAGCTGATGCACGGCCGTCATTCGCAACAACTGTTTAAGTTTTTTGGAATGTGCTTGTAGTGATCGTTTAGGGTGTTTGGTTGGGAAGAATTGGGATGCAAAACAAGTTTTAAATAGGATTTTTTTGCAAATTACGGTAGTACACGTGTCATAGGGTGTTTGGAGGCTATTCCTCCATAATTTCTCTTCTAAACATGTACGATATGTCAACCATTTTTGACTGCACCGTATGCGATATGTCAACCATTTTTGAGGTATTATTACGGGATGTTATAACCATTTTTAACTAATTGACTCTTCATGCTTGAAAGTAGGCCTACTGTAACAAAGAATAATAATATTTCGAAACCAAAAGTAATAGGTTACTACCATACCAAAAACGTATCGTATGGAACTAAATACATAAGATGAAAAGTATATCACAATGGAGTAACTAAATACATAAGCTAAAATAATATAACAAACTATTGGCCCCCGTTTTTGGGCGCCTCCTAGCGGCTGGGCGGGCCTCCTTCGAATCTGCCCCTGCGAGTAGGTCAGCTGCGTCGGTGCACGGTGGGTCCTCTATGGTCTAGCTGGAGGTGTAGTGTACTCCGGCTGAGAAGGCTGCGTCGGTGGTGGTGCTCCCTGCATCTGCGATGATCCAGGCTCATCCGGATCAGCGAAGTACCTCGACACCCCACCATCGTCGAGGTCGTACTCCGCATGGGCTGGATCATCAAAATGCCCCTCGTAGTCGTCAGGGGCAGGTGAAGCTGCAGAGGAAAACCACCGCGCTGTGAGACTGTAAGAACTGAAGACTTGTCGGTACCATTCGAAAAATAATTGGAAAACATACAAAGTGTGATGAAGTACTCACCTCCGACGTGAGGGGCTAGACCAGCGTGTCCAGCAGCTCGCCCTATCGCATAGCTCGGCGTGACGGTGGGAAGAGAGGTCGTGGCGTGTGAAGATGTACCTGGAGCACTCCTCACTCCACTAAGCGGCATGCCATGAGCCACATCGCGAGGCGCGCGGCATCCTGCCAACTCGAGGATGCATCTCGCGCTTTCCCTGAACCTCGCGAAGTAGGAGGTCACGTCCTCTCTGGTCACGTCTACCCCATGAGACAGACGAGAAAGGAAGCTCCCTGACTCCTCGTAGTACTGGGCTAACACATCAGTCTGAAAAATACATTACGAATTACCCTAACACATTAATCCGAAAAATACAATACGAAAATGCATCGAACATTAGACAAAACTTACCGCACCGTGCAGAGCTGAGTCCGTATGACCGGGATACATGTCCGTCACCTTGGGGATGTGTCTAGGAGGATCGGGGTCGACACGTACCAAACGCAGATGGGTACGGGAAGTGTACCACTGTCGGTACCCCTGGTACGTCTGCGGGTCGTACGGCACACCTCGGCATGGACGTCCTCCAAGGCTCCTCCCCACTCCTCGACCCATGACGCCATACGTACGTGCCATGGGGTGCCCCCATGCCCGCCCCTCCTACTCTGCCTGCGGATAATAAAAAATGAAACATTATTACATGTCATTACACCGTAGAGATTAGAGAGCATCGATGTAGGGGACTTACGTGTGGACGCCGTGTGGGACTTGCGGCCGACTGGACGGGAACTCTGTCGTGAGACCGAGCGCCTCATCGCTCGATGGACGGCGTAGCCCTCGAGCGGGGCGTCGAACACGAGGAACCGGCGTGTATGCTAGTACACGCGTTGAGTGTGCATAGGGTGGACAACCCACCCGTCACACGTAGCTCGACCTCTCCCGCTGTGTACGGCGTCCAGCGTACGCGGTCCTCGGTGAGGTGGTCGAACACAATGACAAACTGCGGGTAGCTAAAGCGCACCATCGCGTGTGCCCACTAGGCTCGGTGACAACGAAAACTTCGGAGAGAACATTAGCATTAAATAACGGACAAATGTTAAAGCATAAGTTTCACAATCGTTGTTTGCAATATCTTACCCGTCGATGGCACCAGATGGTGCCCATAATCGGCGCGTCAACGTCATCGTCGCCAGCGTGTACAACAGGACACGTGTCGATGTTGGGCCGCCCGATCTGGAACCTCTCGTATGCCCGAAGCTGCAGAAGAAGTGGACATCCGGTGAGGATTGACCCATCGGTGATCCGCCCACAGCCGTCGTAGAGCCCACGGTACATCAGCGCCGAGACGGTGACCCCGAGTGCTGCGACGCAGCGTCAAGGGGTGCGTCGCGATCGCCCTCATGGCGGATGAAGTGCCTGTTCACACTATTCCCGTGGGAGCTCGTGAACATGCACCAGCCAAATACCCAGAGCAGGTACCCCTCAAGGTGGCGGCTCACCCTCAGCATGTCCGTAGGCTCGACTATGTGTTTCGCCTTTAAATTTAAGTTTTCTTGTTAGTCTAGTCAATATATGAGAAGTTAAGTTTGAAAGGTTGGTTGCTTACCACAAACTGTCGAAGCCAACTGTTGAAAGGTTGGTTGGTTGCTTACCACAAATGGCACACCTCGGCATGGACGTCCTCCAAGGCTCCTCCCCACTCCTCGACCCATGACGCCATACGTACGTGCCATGGGGTGCCCCCATGCCGCCCTCCTACTGCACTGCGGATAATAAAAATGAAACATTATTACATGTCATTACACCATAGAGATTAGAAACATCGATGTAGGGAACTTACGTGTGGGCCGGTGTGGGACTTAGTACGGCGACTGGGCCGGGAACTCTGTCGTAGACCGAGCGCCTCATCACTCGATGGACAGCATAGCCCTCGAACAGGACGTCGAACACGAGGAACCGACGTGTATGCTAGTACACCGCGTTGAGTGTGCATAGGGTGGACAACCCACCCGTCACACGTAGCTCGACCTCTCCCGCTGTGTACGGCATCCAGCGTACGCGGTCCTCGGTGAGGTGGTCGAACACAATGACAAACTGCGGGTAGCTAAGCCGCACCATACTGTGTGCCCACCTAGGCTACAGTGACAACAGAAAACTCAGCGGAGAACATTAGCATTAGTACTGACAAATGTTAAAGCATAAGTTTCACAATCGTTGTTTGCAATATCTTACCCGTCGATGGCACCAGATGGTGCCCATAATCGGCGCGTCAACGTCATCGTCGCCAGCGTGTACAACAGGACACGTGTCGATGTTGGGCCGCCCGATCTGGAACCTCTCGTATGCCCGAAGCTGCAGAAGAAGTGGACATCCGGTGAGGATTGACCCATCGGTGATCCGCCCACAGCCGTCGTAGAGCCCGGTACGCCAGCGCGGGACGGTGACCCCGAGAATCTTGCGGCACGGCGTCAAGGGGTGCGTCCGCGATCTCCCTCGCGAACTGGATGAAGTGCCTGTTCACACTATTCCCGTGGGAGCTCGTGAACATGCACCAGCCAAATACCCAGAGCAGGTACCCCTCAAGGTGGCGGCTCACCCTCAGCATGTCCGTAGGCTCGACTATGTGTTTCGCCTTTAAATTTAAGTTTTCTTGTTAGTCTAGTCAATATATGAGAAGTTAAGTTTGAAAGGTTGGTTGCTTACCACAAACTGTCGAAGCCAACTGTGTGTCAGACCATACGTGCTGGTGAAGGGTCGGTACGTAGCAAGCGGTAGCACACCGTGGAACAGCGCAAGTACCTCCTCACGCCATATGGCGTGGACGTCCTGGGGCACCACAGGGTCACCGGCGATCGGGAGACTGAGGAGGTAAGAGACATCCTCCAAAGTGATCACCATCTCCCCGACAGGTAGTTGGAAGGTGTGCGTCTCCGATCTCCACCGATCCACCAGAGCGGTGAGAAGGGACCTGTCAAATAGGAACCGGTGGCTCGCGTCTCGCCCCTACGCATCTCCATGCGCCTCTACTATCCGTGCTAGTGGCAGCAATCCTGCTGCTCGAAGCTTACGAAACAGAAATATTAAATTAATATGAGCACCACACTACGTAATTAAAACAAATTACGATATTGCATCGTGCATATTTTGAAATTAAAAGATAAATACGTTACATGTGGATCCAATCAAGATCGAGGGTCCAGAGCTCCCGCGGTGGCCTCGGCCACAGTACGCAGAGCTCCAGAGGCTCCTGTTCCTCCTCTGGAAAAGCGGTGGCGAAGTGGGCACAGTGACAACGATCAACGACCGGATCAAGCAACTCAAAGGGCCAATCGTCATCTCCATCCTAGTGAGCCATACCTGCAAATTACAAAAAGGAAAGTTATATATAGAGAACTATACAAGCATCAGAACAATACATAGAACCAAATGCGTACAAATAAATACACAATCATCAGAACAATATATTCAAACAGATTACAACGCACATTGCATCAGCAAAATATATTCAAACATATTACAACGCACATTACATTAGCAAAATATATTCAAACAGATTACAACGAACATTACATCAACAAAATATTAATTTGATATATAGCATCTAATAGTTCAAATAGCTTCTCCGGTAGTACGATGACGTTGTCCACCACGCCTTGCAGACGACGATCCCTCCCCCGCCGTTGGGTTGCCATCTCCTCCTTCATCCTCTTCGTTATGTGGTTGGCAGTTCTTGAACGTGTGTCTGTTAAGCTTACTGTGAACATTTCTTCACGCGCTTACCAGTTTCGGACTCATCCATGTCATTCCTGATACGCCTTGTTTTGTGACGGCCTCCTTTGTATGATCTTGCATCAAAATCAGGGACCCAGAACCTTTCATCGACGCTAGGGGTTGTGGTGAAAGAACCGACAACACCATAACCATATAGCTCCTCGCTCCAAGTTGCCATCACCTTTCCCTTTGTAAAATATTCAGATAGATATGTACCAGGGTCGCATTCCAAATAATGCACATGCAGCTATCACATGAGAACATGGCCTATGCAAAGGAGGGTTTGTTACAGCATTGACATTGACTGTAAGATGCACTCGGGTGATAACCTTGGTTTGTTCCCGTAGTCCTTTATCCACGCATATCACCTCGAGCGTAGTGTTCGTGAACCTACTTTGATAGCTCTATGCTTGCCTGCCTTCTTACTCTTCTCATCCATGTATTTACTAATCATGCTTGAGTACAAGGCATTCTCATCTCTCATTACTACTTCAGCAGCTTTATGTAAATCGAAAAAATACTTGGTTGTACCCCGCAGCACTCCCTCAACAATTCCTACCAACGGGAGACACCTCATCCCTCTCATTACCCAGTTGTACACCTCCGCCAAGTTGGTCGTCATGACACCGTATCTAGCACCATGTGTGTCATGTAACAATGACCATTTCTCTTTGGGCTCGTGCTTTATCCAGACCGAGAAACATTTGATTGGCCTTTGCCTTCGACGACGACTCGTCGCCTCATATTCTGTTGCCAGAGGGAATAAAGGCTCTGTCTGCTCCGGTGTTACACTGCTAGTAGTCTCTTTGTTTTTGTTAGCTCATCAAGATTCTTCCAAAAGTGCTGAACTTGTTATCTTGGTTACCTTACATAGCCTTTGGAACATGTTCATCGGTTTCTTGTTCTTAAATTGCTTATAGAAGTTCGCGCCCAAATGCCTCATGCACCATCGGCTCTACAAGTCAGTCCAGGGAAATGGCTCCTCTTCCCCTGTTTGCAACTGTCTGATGGCACTAAGCAGACCAACATGACTGTCATGCAGTATGCACACATGTTGGCGAGTTTTCACCACCCCGATCTTCATGTTCCGTAGGAACCACAACCAACTCTCATAGTTCTCGCTTTCTACAAAGGCAAAGGCAACAGGCAGAATATGGTTGTTTGCATCGACGCCCACAGCTGTCATTATTTGTCTTTTGTATTTCCTGGTCAGGAATGTGCCGTCCACACACAACAATGGACGACAGTGATAGAATGCCCTAATGCAAGCTCCGAATGCGAAGAAAACTCTCTTGGATGCCTCTTGTTGACCCACGTGCTTGACGGACAGTCCTGATAATTATAATAAGTACCAGGATTTCTTCCCTAAATGCAACTGAGCAGTGCGGGCAGATTATGGTACGAGTCTTCAAATTTCCTAAATCTCATTTCCAAGGCCTTCTGCTTCGCCCTCCATGCCTTCCCGTAGCTAATTGTGTACTGATATTTGTTCTCAATTGCTCGGATAATAGCACGGGGCTCAAAATTCAGGTTCTCAACTATCTCTAGGTATATGACACTCGCTATATACCCAAACAGCAGGTTCCTGTGAGCCACCAGGGTTTCCTCAGTCATACAACTATATTGTTCAACCTTCGAACATAGCCAGTGGGTGCCCCATTTGGGCTTGTACGCGTGCACTCTTCAGGGGCACCCTTGCATCTCGCACACCACGTCATATAGGTTGGGGTGGACTTCTTAACCCTGAAAGTTCTTCTTAGTTATAAGGCTCAATCGTTGATAGCATCCTGCACTGCCTCTTTTGTAGGGTAAATGCTCTTAGGCCTCACCTCATTGTCACTATACTGCCAAGGTGTATCATTACCTTTATTTACAACCAGGTTATTAAATTGATGCGTGCTCCAATCTCCTGGCACAAGCGGCTCAACACCTTCATTTTCCTCATCCGAGTTATCCTCGTCTTCCACTTCTATTTGTTGATATTCTAGGTCTTCCTCTTCCATCTGTGCTATTACTTCCTCAATTTCCTCACCTTCGTCTACTTGCCCCTGGGCATCTTGCCCAATGTTTCCATCATCCGCCCCAATCTCAACTTGCTCACCACTCTGGTAAACAATATCCTCATTGCAACCCTCAACATGCTGTTTCTGGCTAGACTCCCCAATTCCAGTGTCACCATAAGTGATTTCATTTTGAGGCTCACTACACTCACCGGCGTCCAGCTGCTGCTGCTGCGAGGCAACAACCCTTTCATACGCTTGCACTAAAAGCACTCGATACCATCCACGTTGCCCCGCCCCCCTCACATATGACCGCCAAGATGCAATTCCTTTCAGGTCAACTAACTCCCAATAAACAGGATCATCTCGCATGGTGCAAAGGCAAGATAACTTGAGCTAGCACTTCTCTTGTTCCATCCGAAACGTATAATACAACCAATTCAACACAGAAGCAAATGTACGCTCTTCGACCCTACTTAAACTTCTATCCACATACTGAAAGTTACTCAGATCCGCACCATCCGAACCATACATGACAACCCCTTCTCCATAAAAGATTCTAAATGGAACTCGTTCTGACATATCTGCGAACCTATTCATTAACACACGAATTAATTACTCTTCGTAAAAAGTACTATATCTATTTGCTACAAAAAATTATACGTATGTATATCTACAATAGGAGAAATATATATCTATCTACATTCCTAAAAATACACATCTCTGTACTTCTATTTCTAAAAAACATATACATTCCTACAAATATCATTACTTCGAAACCAAGTGTGCCCATTTCAGATACAAAAAACTATGCGAAAAATATCTACATTACTAAAAATATTCATCTCTGTACTAGTATTTCTACAAAACATCTACAACCCTAACAATATATATATGTGCACTTCTACATGTAAAAAAACATATATATCTACATCTAACTCTAAACAACGTAACAACATATTATTATTCGTAAAAACAACCCTATAACTAGATTTAACCCTAACCCTAAACCCTAAACAAAATATACCGCGGAAATAACTACATCTAACCCTAACCCTAAACCCTAACCAAAATAAATCACGAAAATAACTACATCTAACCTAACCTAAACCTAAGCGAATTAAACATGGAAATAACTACATCTAACCTAACCTAAACCTAAACAAATTAAGCAGCGAAATAACTAAATCTAACCCTAACTTGAACACTAAACAAATTAAACATGAAATAACTACATCTAACCCTAACCCTAAACCCTAAACAAATTAAACCACGAAAATAACTACATATAACCCTAAACAAATTAAACCGCGGAAATAACTACATCTAACCCTAACCCTAAACACTACATAAATTAAATCACGAAAATAGCTGTAAAAAAATACCTGCGTGCAGCCGCCGCTCTTCCTCCCTTTCTTTTCCTTTTCCCTTCTCTTTTCTCTCTTCTTCCTCCCTCTCCTCTTCTTTTTTTTTCCTCCCTTTCTTCTTTCTTCTTCTTCTGCTGGCCGAGGTGTTTTTATAGCCATCAAGTCGCCCCACAGTTGGGCGACAGTGAGCTTGCACACACATCGCCCAACCATACGTCGATTTTCGGGCTGTCGCCCGTTGGGAGGGCGACACATGCAACGGTCGGGTGACGTGGCACATATCGCCCTACCAAAGGGCGACATCCGCCTCTGTCACCGAGCCAGTGGGCGATAGCCACGTGTCGCCCAACCAAGGAGCGACAGTGGTATAGTTTTGAAATTTTTTGTTTTGTGATATATTTTTGCAATTTGAATTATAAAATGTATTATTTAAAAAAAATCCTCATTTACCATCTTGTAAGCAGCTTTGTAAGCAACTAGTTACACGAGTAACTTGAGTAATCGTCTTGCTAAACCTTTTATTATCCGGTTTTGCATGCTCGTAAGAGGGGAGGTAACCTGGTACGAGCATTCGGCAGAATACTTTGGCCTAGTAGACCTATTTTTAGAACATTGCCGTGATCTATAAAAGGACACTATATTGTCATTCAATTTGTATCCGTGCATTTAACCATGTGTTTAAATGTTTAACGTAAAGAAGTGACTACAGTTTTGTTAAAGTGATATGCTGAGATTCTGTTTGGAGACTTAAAGCCAGCTTTAACTTCTAAAAAGCTAGTAAACTCCTAACCAGCTCAGCTTTTAAGCGGCTTTTAGTATAAGCTGGAAACCATATATAACTAGCAAAAGTCAAGAGCTGAAAGCTAGGCTAGACCTGCTTTTGCACCTTATTGCTGAGAAAAATTAGTTATTTATCAAACGGTGTCTTATAAAAAAGCTATAACCGTTTTTCAGACTAGAAAGTCAAAAACTGTTTTTTTAGAAAAGCTATAGCTTCTCAAACATACCCTGAATAGATGCTTATAGTAGGATGGAAGAGGAATAACTTAAGCTACTAAAAGTACGTGCTTTGCCAATTGTGAGATGAGCCAAGTTGCAACATGAGTACAACTAATATTTGATTCAAAGTTTGATTCCGTTGCAACGTGTAGGCACCATAGCAGTGCTATCAGCACGTGTAAAGATTCAGTCAACTGATACAAGGGTGATGCATGTTTGTTTATCAGGTTCTCGGTCTCGCGTCTTATGACAACTTGTTTTTTTAATCTAAATACAGTACACTGCGGATCAAATCCAGCGAAACAGCTCCGGAGAAACTAAAATAGGTATACGAGCTAAGCGCGGGAGGATACTTTATTAGGCACCAAAACAGAGCATATATAAGGGGTATACTAGATAATTATACGTGGTATGCCACGCCGCAGGCGCCGTTTCTCACGAGAGCAAATCGAGAAAACGTGCGACTGTTACTCTCTACACGAGCAAATCGAGGAAACACATGAAAAGAATCTAAACAGAATTTTTGTGTTTTCTGCAAAAGAGCTTAAACGTAATGCTAGAAAAATGCAAAAAGGACATAAATGCAATGTATATCTTTTTTCCGAAATAAAGGACCTGAACGTAATTTTTTCCCGAAAGGACCTAATCGTAATTTTAATTTTCAGTAAAAGGACCCGAGCGCAATGCTTAAAAATGCATAAAGGACCTAAACGTAATATATATTCTTTTTTTAAAAAAAAGATCTAATCATAATTTTTCCAAAAGGGACCTAACCGTAGTTTTTTTTCGAAAAAGGACCCGAACGTAAATTTTTTTTGGCGGCTCGGCTCGAGCCGTGAGCCGAGCCGGAGCCAAACCGCTCAAATGCACCTAAGGGCGCCATTTCCACCACATATAGTAGAGGTAGAATATCCTTGAGAATATTTTACGAGCATTTTGTCAAGATCCAATCTGCGTTTCACTAGGAGATATATATACACACATATATATATATACATATATATATACACACACATATATACATTTTTAGGATGCTGAGTTCAACCAGTTTTCTAACCAGTTCAAACAATTTTGAACTGAAATTCAAACTAGAGTTTCCCTTTTGATGATAGTTTGGTTGTAGGTATGTGCATTTTATATATAAATCAGTAAAGCGTGTGATCCAAACTCATTCAAAATGTTTGAATTCGAGTATATTTTTTCAAAGGTAATTGTTTCATTTGAATTGTTATAGTTAGATATATACGCAAAACCTAAAATTTTTGAAAAATATACTCGAATATAGCTTGACTTCACGCATTTGAAAACATGGTGCCTAGGCACCATGGTGCCCCATTTTGGCTTCATATATAGTATGTATGTATATATTTATATATATTGAAAGATCATGTGGAGGTCTACCACCCACGTTTGTGATGAGTATTTGGCTGAATTTGGGCTTGGTATGCTCTGGTTTGAGTTTGATTTGAATTGGATTTTCAATTTGAGGCAATTTGAGCTCTGTTTGTTTTTCCTAGTGCTTCTGGCAATGGTAGCGCGGTGCTACCGGCCGAGCGGTAGTACCGGACCCTAGAGAGGTGTTGAAAAACCCGAGAGGGTGTTTTTAGGGGATCAGGCAAGCCGGTGCTACCGGCCATATTAACCCGGTTCTACCAACCAAGTGGTAGCACCGGACTGAATGGTCGGTGTGAAAATTCCAGAGAGCATCTTTTCTAGTTTGGGTGTAGCGCGGTGCTACCGGCCATGGCAGCCCAGTGCTATCGGTCAAGCGGTAGCACCGGCCCAATTTGCCAATGTGAAAATTCCATAGCGCATCTCTTCTGGTTTTGGGATGAAAGGCAGTGCTACCGGCTAAGGGGCGGTAGCACCGGCCCTGATGAGCATGAATGATCCAAAAATTCTGATTTTGGGAGTTTAATTGTATATCTTTTAGAACATTGCTATGTGATGGGTTTTCCTTATTTTCCATGGTTGCAGAACGACGGGTTTTGATCATGGTGAGGCGGAGGATGACCAGGACTAGTGATAGCATCTAGGCCCCCTCAATTTTATTATTGTGTTTTGTTATAATTTTGGTATTGATGACCAAGTTAATAATACTCAAAGCTTTGAAGAACATATGCTGGATTCAAGAATGAAGCAAGTTGGACGAACAAGATTAAGGTGCTCAGTTCTAGTTTATGACTTGGGAGATGATTCAAGTCAAAAGGCTAGGATTGTTTTTCTCTTTTTTTGTTGTCTAAAGGGGGACTTTGCACAAGCTAGTGAATTGGATCATAAGGCAAAGACAAAACTAGATTTCTCGGAGCAAAAGACACTTAGTCCTTTTTAAATCATATTTCTTAGTGTACAATGGACCAAATTTCTGCTATCCACCTCTTCAGTCTGTTGCACTCACAGCATATCCTTGGAAGTCAAATAAGATTCTTTGGTCAAACTTTGAAACTCTCTTATGACTAAACTCCCATCAAATATCTCATTATCGGATCAAATCTATTGTCTTCTTATCATTTCATCCTTGGTAAAAACCTCCTTTAAAATCATCTGATAGCCAAGGGTTTGCCTATGTATGACGGACCAAATATTTGGTCCGGCATACATATAAAAGTCTCTGCTCTGTGACGGACAAAAATGTTCTCCGTTTCCCATCTACAGTGGACCAAATATTTTGGTCCAGCACTCATCGGTTTATAAGCCTTTGGCCGGACCAAACTTTGAAGTCTTATTTATTGAAACCTTAAATGAATATTCTTTTTCATTCAAAAGGGTTTTACTTTAACAATGGACCAAACATTCTTGCTTGAAATTTTAGTTGTTGCTAAAGTAAATCGCTTGGGTAAAACTTATCTCTATTGAAAAAGGTCTTTGGCACCTAACTCTTGAAAAGTCCATGTATGACGGACCAAAAATTTTGGTCCAACGTACATAGGTCTCTATGCCAGACCTAACTCTTGAAAAGTCCATGTATGACGGACCAAAATTTTTGTCAGACATACATAGAGTCTCTATAATGAGACCTAACTCTTGAAAAGTCCATGTATAACGGACCAAAAATTTGGTCAAGCGCTCATATACATCTCTCGATTGTATGCGGACCTATCTCTATAAAAACCCATGTACAACGGACCAAAATTTTTGGTCGTCGTGAATCTCAAATTTGGTCCGTCATACACATGTCCCGATGTCGCTAAACGCTTTATTACTTAGTCCGTTATGCGTGTATATTTACGATATTTCGACATCGACACGTTCAGCGGCTCTCATAGCAGTGTAACGGCTATATTCACTCCAAATGGCTATATAGGCATTTCCTGAGCCATCTACCAAGAATACAGATGAACTCCTAACACTTTGGTATTCATATATAGCTCTCATTACGAAAAAAGTGCATGCTTCATCTTCACACCAAAATTCTCATACATCTCTAAGTGTGTTAGCTCTAAGCCAGTGTCTAGTTGTGTGAATTGCAAAGTGAACCAAGAGACAGAACTTGTGCAAAGTTTATTACTCTTGGATCCTAGTGATCCTAGACAGCTTGGATGAAGTGTATAGTGCGACCTGTCCAAAAGTGTTTGTGGAAGGCCACTGTGGTTGTGAGAGGTTTGGAACTCACCTCACTGGAGTAGTGAAAGAGTTACTTGAGTGGTCACCGGAGCTACTGCAGCTAGCTTTGGAGAAGCAGAACTTCGAAAGATGTGCTTCAACGAGGATTAGGAGTGCGGTTCTAAACCACGGGATAAATCTTTGTCTCTCTTGTGTCATTTCGTTTATTGCTTTCGCTGTTATCATTATTTGCTTAAAATCTATTTTATACTTTGCTGTGAGTTGCTCTTTGTTCAATTTTGTAAGTTGTTTAAAAACTCAGAACTTTTTAAAATTGCCTATTCACCCCCCTCTAGGCCAACTCGATCCTTCAACTAGGAAATGAGCATCACAGGTCCAAACGGTCGAGGATCGCCGGAAGATGATCGGAGATGGAGCCGGTGCAAGGCTAGAAGATAAGGAACAGATGATTTGCAAGCTAGACGTTGTGTGGATCAAGGAGGGCCGTCGGATTGCGATCTAGTTGATAGGATAGTGGGTCTAGTTAGTGTGCATTGAAAACCATGCAAGAAAACCCGGTTTGTTTGGTAGGTTTTGGATTAGCCCTTGCATGGCTATGTGAGTGGGTCAATCCTAGCCTTTGATGGTGTGTCCAAGGGTTGAGGGACTCATCCAAGGGTGGTAGGTGGCCCAAGAGTAGTATAAATAGAGGGGGAGGGGCATCCTTCCTTCTCTTGAAGGTTTTAGAGATTTTGTGCTCCTTTGAGCTTTGCCTACTTTGTTGTGAGGTTTTGTAAACCTCGCTTCGAAAAATGCAAATCTTTTTCTCTTATGCTTGAATTTACTTTACCCATGTAAATTCAGCATTTAAATTTCGCACTTCAATTCTTGCAATTTACATTCATGCAATTTGGATTTGCCTCTCCTCCTACATGCTTTTCGATTTTCCTCCTCTCCTTCTAAAATGTTTTTGCTTCTTGTGCCGAGGATGTTGATCGATGGATGAATCTTTTTCAGATCATATCCCAATCATCTAGGCAATCCATGCATCCTTTTTGCAAGAAACCAGTTTTGTGTTCTTGAATTGATGATTCTTGAAGAATGCGTTTGAGGTATTTTGGACTTGTGTTCTTGATTGTTGTGACGTGTGGGATGTTATCCAAGATCAACTTGATCATCAAAACCCCACGAGAGTTCTTGAGTTTTGCTCAAACTTGGTGTGTTCTTCCTTCACGGGTAAAAAGGCCAGAACTTTGACGTTAATTCTTGTGATTGAAGGTTGGAATGAGTTCCTAACATCCTTAGGAGTACATCTACCAAGTTTCTTGAGTTTTGTCCAGCTGATCAATGGGTATCAGAGCAGGTTTTTCTCTTCAATAGATCTTGACCAGTCTTAAAAATCATGGCGATGGAAAAGTATTCCACCAAGCCTCTCATTTTCTTTGGAGTTGATTTTTTCCATTTTGGAAGTCCCGGATGGAGTTGTACATCACTGTCCAGGGCTCCTGATATGGCAGAAGGTGAAACTCCCGTATGAGGTTCCTGCAGGTGAAAACGTCATGACCGGCAATATGGCTGACGTTGAGACGAACTCTAAGGCAAGGAACATCCTCATACAGGGTCTTAGCCACAGTGAGTACGATAGGGTTTCTCACCCCCGTTCTTCTCATCAGATTTGGGTGACCCTCGATGCTTACCATGAGGGCACCACTCAAATCAAAATGGTGATATAGGACCAATTCAAGCGTGAGTACAACAAGTTTAAACAACATGTTGGTCAGAGTCTTGACGAGTGCTTTGATCATTTTACGAAGATTTTGAGCGACCTCCGAGCAGCTGGTTGCATATACCCTGACTCGGATAATGCTCGACATTTCTTGACCGTACTCGATCTTCGAGTTTGGGAGATGAAGGTGATCACCATCAAGGACATTACTGACTTGTCGACTCTGACTCTTGATAGGCTTTATTCCTGACTCAAGACTCATTAGATCGACATCGTCTCTCGCAAGACGAAATCTTAGTCGATGGCCTTAGTCACCAATCCCACTTGATCCACTTTGGATTTTCCTGTTGGTTTTTCCCTCTCCACCCTTTGCAAGCTAAGCGATGACCAACTGGAAAAATTTCCAAAAAATGAGCTTGTTCTTTTGGCTCGCAAATTTTCTAATGCCTACAAAAGGGTGAGAGAGAGGAAGAGAGGTGGCACGATTACCTACTTTGAGTGTAGTGGCCCCAACAACATTCGAGCGAACTGCCCCAAGCTGGAGAAGGGCAAGAACGACACCAACGGTTTGGGCAAGAATGACTACACCAACAAGAACCAAGCAAGAAGTCTCCAGTTCACGATCCGGTGCATGAGAAGTACCGCAATTTCTCGAAGAACAAGAAGCTCTTCCACTGCGTCCTCGCCGCACTCGATGATATCAACTTCTCCGACACGGAGACCTGGAGCAATGAAGGCGAGGATGATCTGCAAGAGTAGAAAGGCGGCAACGACTTCACCGATATGTGCTTCATGGCAGACGCCAACAGCATCAACAACTCCAAGCTCTACAACAACACGGATGAGGTACCCTCCTATGACCAGCTCATTGAAGCTTTCTGCAAAGTAGGGAAATTTTATGCTAGAGCTAGAGCTAGGTGTACGGTGCTTGAGAAGGAAGTAGGTTCCTTGACTTGGGAGTTAGTTTCTCTTAGATCTTCTCACTCCTGAGTCACTAATGACTGTTCTTTGTGTGATGCCCTGCTTGTGGAGTGAGAGAACCTAAGGACTATGCATGATAGTGTGTTGTCTGAGCTAGATAGTCTTAGGTTGAAGAATGCTAGCAATAAATCTGTTAATGCTATGTCTTTATATGCTAGTTTTCTTCATTCTCACTCTACTCCCTTATGTGAAAATTGCCCTAAATTACTTGCTGAGATTGATGCCATGAGCACTCACCTTAGGAAGCTCTCAACTAGAAATGATGAACTTGAAATGCATACTTCTAAGGACCCAGTCAGCTCATGTGAGGGTTGTAAGCAGCTAAAACTTAACAATGAATCTTTAAATGTTAAGTGTGCTAACTTACTAAGGACTTACTAGTTAAGTCACAAGAAAGTTGCTTACAATGTGCTGTGATTGAGGGGGACTTGGATGAAATCCAAGTCAAACATAGGAAAAAACTTGAGGCTCAGACCCTTAACATTAGAAATGCTCCTTGTGTTTCATGTGAGGCCCTCAAAATTGAGGCAGTCATACTTAGGGAGAAAAATGCACGTGCTGATAGTTCTTCTCCCTCCTCTCTTCCCTGTTCTTCATATGCCTCTTTCTTCCGGGAGTGTGAGTATCTCATGAGCACTCTCGAGAAACTTGTAAGAGTCAAGAAGAAGCTCAATCTCATTCTAGACCAATCCATGATTAGCCGATTTAATCAGGGTATAGGATTTGACTACTTGGAGCACGCTCGGGCGCATCCTCTCACCATTGTGCGTGGCTCCAAGAGTGGTGAGATCGTGGTAGCTCCTAGGGTGAGTACCACTGTGTTTATATCTACTGGGGTTATCTATAGGATCTTTGATTAAAAGGTTGCTCCTCCTGCAACTTCTACATCTAGTAAGGCGAAGTATATATACACCTTCTGTCAGAAGGATGGATATTTGGTAGATTTCTGCTTCAGGCGCACCAAGATCACAAGGTGTGAGCGTGTTGATGCTCTTAGGGGTATTCAGGATCATCCTCAGACTCTGAGTGCTTCTAAGACACGCACTGCTAGACAGGTTAGAGAGTCGCATGTTCTTGGGTAGCGTCTATGACTCGGTTTTCATGTTGTTCAGTTGAGTTTTTGTCCTGGAGCTGCTCGTGGTCAGTCTTTCCACGTCCTCTTAATATTCCTCGTTTTTCCCATCGAGATATATATCAGCGACGTGAGGTGATTCCTAGTAGGAGATTTAGACAGCCTCCCTGGGATGGTCCGGTCTTCACAAGACGGCGGGCCAACCCAGGTTCAGCTCCCAGATTTTCTACTAGTGTTGTTCCTGATCTTGTGAGAGTTGAGCGTTAGAGAGACACTAGAGTCGAGTCTTCTTCTGTGGCTAGTACTTTGAGGGGTCGTGTGGTTCAGTATTGAGTTCCCAGGTCTTCACTTTATCCCAGTACTGAATCATCACTCTCTTGTGTCTTGATCAGGTTCGTCGGATGGGGAAGGGAGATGTTTGGATTGTTGACTCTGGTTGTTCTCACCATATGACCAGATACTCTTGTTGGTTCTCTTCCTTAGTTCGAGCTCCCGATGATGAGTTGATCACTTTTGGGGATGCTTCTTCAAGTAGAGTCATTGCCAAAGATACCGTCTGCATTAATGAAAATTTCATTCTTAAGGACGTTGTCATACGAGTTGAGGTATGAGCGAAAGCCTAGTGTTTCTCATTTTCGTATGTTTGGTTGCAAGTGTTTCATCTTGAAGTCTGGTAACCTAGATAAGTTTGGGTCTCGCTCTTCTGATGGTATTTTTTAGGTTACTTGACTTCTTCTGTAGCTATAGGGTCTAGAGTTTTGATGCGAATAGGATCATAAAGACCTGTGAGGTGACCTTTGATGAGGCTAGCACAGGAGCTAGACCTGACATTTCAGGCTCTTCTTCCCTCTCTAAGATCATCTTTGTATAGGATAAGGATGATAGAGATGATGGTGTTCCACTTGATCCAGTGCCCTCTACACCTGAGGTGCCTCCTGTTTCCATTTTTGCACATCAAGGAGACCAGCCCTTGCCTTTTGACTCTCATGCAGCTAGTGGCTTTGATCCTACCTCTTGTGTGCATGAGATAGAGGCCACTTCTGCTTATGGACCTCCCCGTCATATTCAGAGACATCATCCACCTGATCAGATCATTGGTGATCTGTTTGAGCGGGTCCGTCGCTCAAAATCGAGTTTGTCCAATTTCTGCCTCCACTCAGCCTTTGTTGCCTCTTTTGAGCCGAACGATGTTTCTCATGCATTATCTGATGAGTCTTGGATCAATGCTATGCATGATGAACTTGAAAACTTCGAGAGGAACAAGGTTTGGTAGCTTGTCGAGTCCCCATATGGTCATAATGTCATTGGGACCAAGTGGGTATTTAAGAACAAGCAAAGTGAGAATGGGGTTGTCATTAGAAACAAGGCTAGGCTAGTTGCACAGGGCTTTTCTCAGGTTGAGAGTCTTGACTTTGAGGAGACCTTTGTTAGTGTTATGCCCTTGAGGCAATCATTTAGATGATTGTAACATGACTATGTTTATGAATAATAATATGATTATTGGTCCAATGAATGTATATCATTGTATTGATCAACAAGTATGTGACTTGCTTATGAAGCTCTTTACTTAATGATGTAATTCGATAAATATCTCTGATCGGATATCATCGTATAGGACAACGATGAATAGATCAGCACATGTAGTGATCGATGATCATGCTTCATAGATCATGGGATATGGAGATATCATCTATACATTGTGGGCGCATGTTGAAGAACATGGGTTAGATAGACCCGCAATGGGACAACTGCGAGAATGTTTCATTCTTATGTGTCATCGATGTATCTCATACCTAGTAGATGTATGATCCTTAGACACGAGATTGTCATATTCCCTACATGTGTAATAGTTTTCCTTGGGGATATCAAACACTACTTCCTAACGGATAGTTATAAAGGTAGCTTTCATGTTTACTATGAAGCGTGCGAGAGGAAATGGCGATCAAGATGGAATTTGCCACTCCAATGAAGCGGAGATATATGACAAGGCCACTCGTGTGATATGATTAAGGAAGTGCATGGCCATGCCGTGATTGAGAGTCAATCACAACTTATTAATATATCACGGATACGAGAGATGGATTGAATCATCAAAGGATGACATGCTTCTGCCTTGAGATCAATCTTCATATACTTGGCAAAGGGATTATTATATGAGTACTTTTGATAGGTTACATCGATTTGATCATAGTATGTTTGGGAGTTGGCATACTTTGCAAGAAGCCACTACCAACTATTGGATTGAAAAGGAGTTTTCGAATCCATGTCCAAGCGTATGTGAACTGCGGTCACACACTTAATGGTGGGACGCATTAATTTGGATTGGATCCGTAATTAATGAACCTCGTGGGCTTAGCATTGATGGGCCCTAGTTTAGGGTTTCATCTCGTGGCTATATAAGGAGGGAGGAGGGAGGCGCGGTGTGCTTTCCCACGGTTTAGGAGTGATTCACTCGAAACCTAGCCTACTTCTCTCGTTGCCCTGCCGGCGACCGGTGCTTGCACACAAGCGCCGCGGCGTTCCATCTTTGGGCGTGTGGACTCTGCGGTGGCGTTGCTGCGGCTGCGGCGTGGGAGGGCGATCCACGGCAAGGCGAGGGCGATCCACTACATCGGCGCAACGATGCGGCGAGGGCGATCCACTACATCGGCGCGAAGGATTACGCAGCTGCGCGTCTAGTGGTAATCTTATCTATGATCCCCTTCTTGCGGTAGCTTTACGGTTTCGCGGTAGATTTTTTTGTGCTAGCGTAGCATACGCGTTCCTCTTGATGGTATCGAGCCATCTCGTATAGTTTTGTGATCTGGATGTTGCACATATGATGTGTAAGGTTAGTAGATTGGATCTATTACATGTTCACCGAGTTCATGTGATGAGTTGGTGGCGACATCCATCGATGAGATCGATCGGTTTAGGGTTTGAGAAAGTGCAAACCGACTCAATCTTGATTTGGGTGAGTCCGTTCATGATGCGATGTTACCCTTACGGTCGGGTTACCGCCATCGGGGTTTCGAAGCGTATCCATATGGGACCAAGCCAATCATTGAGTTGGATTGGGTCAATCTGGTTGATCCATGGTAGCGCAAAGCAGATTCAATATTGGTTTGGGTGAGTCCGTTCATGGTATGGCGTTACCCTTACGGTCGGATTACCGCCATCGGGGTTTCAAACGTATCCATATGGGACCAAGCCAATCATGTTAGATCGGATTAGGTCAATCTGGTTGATCCGTGGAAATTTTGAGGTGTTTTCAATGTCGGAAGACATGCCTCTAAAAAATTTCAAGGACCCTTGGGCGCCGCCTCGGACCCGAGTCGTAGGGTTGTTTTTGTTTAACTTCGTTTTTGCAGGAATTATGTGAAATGGTATGGCCTATGTGTATGTGATGCATGTAATTTCCACATGGCTGCGTCTTTGTGTTAAGCCATAAGGCTATTTAAATTGTATAACGACTGCGTGTCGACTTGTGATGCTTCAAACCCTCATGTAAAATTCATTATCAAAAGTTGTAAGGAGTTGCATCCATAATGATGAAGACGATGGTATCAAGCAAGATGGCTAGGTGAACAAATCAAGCAAGGTGGCTAGGTGAACAAACAAGCATGATGATGGAGATCTTAATGCTAAGGGCCATGCTATTTCACAACTTATTTTGATTTTACGTGGATATGTGTTTAATCCTTGCTATTTTCTTTATGCTCATTGCATGTGATGCCATGTTCATAGTAATCTTTGTTCATCCCTATAGTTAAAAATTTTAAATCAAATTGTCCATCCAATTGTTGCACCTATCAAGAATTTAGATCGTTATTGATATGATTGCCAAAGTAGTATATCAATGGCTATCTCAATAGATGATAGGGATGTGTTGGACACATCACGAATAACAATGGTAGATTTAATCAAGCTATCAAAGCGGTTTTGGGCTTGAGGACATAAGTGGTTGGGATTTGATTTGATAATGAAGGAACCTATACAAGACAAGTGGTGTCTAGGAAAACACACATGAGGCGGGTTTCTTAATTGGCACCGAATCGAGAAGTGCTCCCTCCCTCATGTGAGCCCTTGGGGCGAGTTGACTGGCCATGAGTCAAGTTGATGGAGGCATTCATTACTTGTTTTCATACTCAACAAACAAGAGTTACATATGATGTAATTAGCAAAGGTGTTGCTTACCTATGTCATTAAATTTCTAGCAGTGATGCCAAAGCTCACTAGTGTTTGATGAATATGGATCTTGAATACTCACTATGTGTCTATAAAGGGACATAAAATAGAAGTGTCTTTAATTAAAAGTTTAATAAAAGTTTTACATAAACATAGTGCTTAGAATCTTTGCATGTTTTGTTGTAGTTCAATGGCACCTTCTCCTACTCCTGCTACACCTAGTTTTGCTTTGAGATCGGTTTTGGAAAGGGAAAAACTGAATGGAACTAATTTTGTTGATTGGTATCGCAACCTGAGAATTGTTCTCAAGCATGAAAAGAAGGACTATTTTCTAGAGAATCCAATTCTGATGAACCGGCCGAAAATCTTGCTCGCAATTTGAAGGTTGAATATGAAAAGCATGTTAATGCTTCAGAGAGTCATTTGTCTCATGCTAGTCACCATGGACTCTGAGCTCCAAAAGCAATATGAGGACCTGGATGCTTACAATATGATTGTGGGCTTGAAGGGCATGTTTGGGAATCAAGCAAGAGCTGAGAGGTATGGTATCTCAAAGCTTTTATTTGCTTGTAAGTTGGTGAAGGCGATCCGGTCGATCCTCATGTGATCAAGATGATTGGTTACATTGGGAGATTGGAAAAACTTGAGTTTCCCTTAGCCTCGGTTTGGCCACGGATGTTATTCTCCGGTCTACGCCTCGAGCTTTGAGCCATTCATTATGAATTTTCATATGAATAGCATGGAGAAGAGCCTAACCGAGCTACATGGGATGCTCAAGGCTGCGAGAAAGCATTAAGAAAAACCCAATCATGTGATGATGGTTGAAAACAAGCGCTTTCAAAAGAGGAAGGCTAAGGTGGGGGAGCGGAAAGAGCAAGGGCAAGGGCAAGGGCAAGGCTCAAGATGAGATCACGAGCCTCAAAACTAAGCTTCGAAGCTTAAAGTTGGCCCTCAACACGATACCCAATGCTTCTATTGCAAGAAATCGGGGCATTGGAAGCGGGCTGAAAAGTACAGCGAGATAAGAAGAATGGAAATGTGGTTTCCACTTGGTATTAATGTTATAGAAATTAATCTTGCTACTTCTTCACTCACTCATGGGTATATGATACCGGTTCGGTTGCTCACATTTGCAATTCGTTGCGGTGATAAAGTAGAGACTTGGCAAAGGAGAAGTGGATCTTGGCGTGGGGAATAAAGCAAGAGTTGCTAGTCTTGCCGTTGGCACATACCCATTGCATTTGCCTTGAGTTAGTTTTAGAACTTAATAATTGTTATTTTGTTCCATCTTTGAGTAGAAACATTATTTCATCTTCTTGTTTGGAACATGAAGGTTATGATTTAGAATAAAGAACTTTGTTTGTTCGATATTTTTGAATGATATGTATTATGGTCGTTGCCCCATGGTGGATGGGTTGTCGTCCTTAAACTCAAAGAAAAACACATCTATAATATTAATGTAAAAAGGCATCGGCCTAATGATTTGAACCCTACCTTTTTGTGGCATTGTCGCTTAGGTCATATAAATGAGAAGCGCATGAAGAAGCTCCATGGTGATGGACTTCTAACCTCATTTGATTTTGAATCATTTGAAACATGTGAATCTTGTTTACTTGGCAAGATGACAAAAGCCCCTTTCACAGGTTTTAGTGAGAGAGCAAGTGAATTATTGGCCCTAGTACATACAGATGTATGTGGACCAATGAGCTCATTGCTAGGTGTGGGTTTGATGCTTTGTAACTTTTATCGATGACTTGGTAGATATGGATATATCTATTTAATGAGGCATAAATCTGAAACTTTTGAAAGGTTCAAAGAGTTTCAGAACGAAGTACAAAATCAACTTGGCAAAACAATAAAACACTTACGATCCGATCGTGGTGGCGAATACTTGAGCCAAGAGTTTGGTGATCATCTAAAGCAATGTGGAATCGTTCGCAACTTACTCCGCCAGAGCGCCTCAATGGAATGGCGTGTCGAGCAGCGTAACGAACTTTATTAGATATGGTTCGGTCAATGATCGATAAGCAGATCGCCATTATCCTTCGGGTTTCGCTCTAGAGGCAATTGCGTTCACTTTGAATAGGGTCCCATCAAAATCCGTTGAGAAGATGCCATATGAGATATGGGTGGAGAAGACCCATGTTGTCATTTCTCAAGATATGGGGATGTGAGGCTTATGTAAAGCGTTTACAATCGGATAAACTCGCACCTAAATCGAGAAAAATGCTTTTTGTGGGGTATCCTAAAGAAACAAAAGGATATTACTTTTACAAAAGAAAGCGAGAACAAAGTTTTTGTTGCTCGAAATGGTGTCCTTTGGAGAAAGAGTTTCTTTCAAAAGAAATCAGTAGGAGTGATGTGTATCTTGATGAAGTTCGAGAATCACATGAATATGTTCAAGCTACCATGCTGAACCTTCACAAGATGTACAAAGTGTTGTACAACTTTGTGGAAGAGACTCCACCCACGTAGGTCGGGAGGCCACGTCATGTACCTATAAGATATGGGAGTGACATATTATTGTTGGACAATGATGAGCCCACGACTTATGAAGAAGCAATGATGGACCCAAACTCGAAAAATGGCTTGAAGCCATGAGATCCAAATTCAATCCATGCATGACAATCAAGTTTGGAACTTGGTCGACTCTCTGATGGTGTAAAAACCATTGAGTGCAAATGGATTTTCAAGAAAAGATAGCGTAGATGGAAATGTTCGGATCTATAAGGCACGGTTGGTGGCAAAGGGTTTCAAACAAGTTCAAGGAGTTGACTATGATGAAACTTTCTCACCGGTAGCCATGCTCAAGTCTGTCGGATCATTTTAGCTATTCTTTGCATATTTTGATTATGAAATATGGCGGATGGATGTCAAAACAACATTCCTTAATGGGAATCTTTACGAGGATGTATACATGATACAACTGAAGGTTTTGTTGATCCTAAATATGCTAAAAGGGTATGCAAGCTTCAAAGATCCATTTATGGGTTAAAGCAAGCATCTCGGAGTTGGAACATTCATTTTGATGAAGTAGTCAAAGGTTTTGACTTTATCAAAAATGAAGAAGAGCCTTGTGTTTACAAGAAGGCTAGTGGGAGCGCACTTGTATTTACGATTTTGTATGTGGATGACATATTATTGATCGGGAATGACATTCCTATGCTTGAAGATGTTAAGACTTCATTGAAAAGGAGTTTCTCAATGAAGGACTTGGGAGAAGCATGCTATATCTTGGGCATAAAAATCTATAGAGATAGATCAAAAGGTTAATTGGATTAAGTCAGAAGCGTACATTGACAAGATATTGAAAAGGTTCAATATGCATGAATCCAAGAGAGGTTTCATGCCAATGTCACATGGCATCGATCTCTGCAAGAATCGGTGTCCTTCGACATCGATGGCGAGATAGGATGAGCAAGATTCCATATGCTTCAGCTATTGGGTCTATTATGTATGCCATGATCTATACACACCCAGATGTCTCATATGCTCTAAGTGTCACGAGCAGATACCAAGCGGATCCAGGTGATGGTCATTGGATAGCCGTAAAAATATCTGAAGTACTTGAGAAGAACTAAGGGTATGTTCCTTGTTTTTGGAGGTGAGGAAGATCTGGTTGCAAAGGGTTACACGATGCAAGCTTCCAAACCGACAAAGATGATTTTCGATCATAATCCGGGTTTGTGTTTACACTTAATGGAGGCGATGGTGGAAGAGTTCCAAGCAAAACACGGTGGCGACTCTCGACGAAGCGGAGTACATTGCGGCCGGAGGCCGCAAAGGAAGGCTGTGTGGATTAAGAAGTTTATCACGAGCTTGGTGTGGTCGCTAGTGCCTCTAGTCCAATGGACATCTATTGTGATAATAGTGGTGCCATTGCACAAGCAAAAGAGCCTAGATCACATCAAGTCTAAACACATACTCCGTCGCTTTCACCTTATTCGCGATTGTGGATAGAGGTGGCGTGAGAATATGCAAAGTACATACGGAAGCCAATGTGGCGATCCGTTGACAAAGCCAACGCCACTGACCTAAGCATGAGGCGCACACAAGGTCTATTGGTATTAGATACTTAATTGATTGACTCAAGTGCAAGTGGGAGATTGTTAGTGTTATGCCCTTGAGGCAATCATTTAGATGATTGTAACATGACTATGTTTATGAATAATAATATGATTATTGGTCCAATGAATGTATATCATTGTATTGATCAACAAGTATGTGACTTGCTTATGAAGCTCTTTACTTAATGATGTAATTCGATAAATATCTACGATCGGATATCATCGTATAGGACAACGATGAATAGATCGGCACATGTAGTGATCGATGATCATGCTTCATAGATCATGGGATATGGAGATATCATCTATACATTGTGGACGCATGTTGAAGAACATGGGTTAGATAGACCCGCAATGGGACAACTGCGAGAATGTTTCATTCTTATGTGTCATCGATGTATCTCATACCTAGTAGATGTATGATCCTTAGACACGAGATTGTCATATTCCTACATGTGTAATAGTTTTCCTTGGGGCTATCAAACACTACTTCCTAACCGGATAGTTATAAAGGTAGCTTTCATGTTTACTATGAAGCGTGCGAGAGGAAATGTGATCAAGATGGAATTTGCCACTCCAATGAAAGCGGAGATATATGACAAGGCCACTCGTGTGATATGATTAAGGAAGTGCATGGCCATGCCGTGATTGAGAGTCAATCACAACTTATTAATATATCACGGATCGAGAGATGGATTGAATCATCAAAGGATGACATGCTTCTGCCTTGAGATCAATCTTCATATACTTGGCAAAGGGATTATTACATGAGTACTTTTGATAGGTTACATCGATTTGATCATAGTATGTTTGGGAGTTGGCATACTTTGCAAGAAGCCAATACCAACTATTGGATTGAAAAGGAGTTTTCGAATCCATGTCCAAGCGTATGTGAACTGCGGTCACACACTTAATGGTGGGGCGCATTAATTTGGATTGGATCCATAATTAATGAACCTCGTGGGCTTAGCACTGATGGGCCCTAGTTTGGGTTTCATCTTGTGGCTATATAAGGAGGGAGGAGGAGGAGGTGCGGTGTGCTTTCCCACGGTTTAGGAGTGATTCACTCGAAACCTAGCCTACTTCTCTCGCTGCCCTGCCGAAGCGACGGTGCTTGCACACCGGCACGCGCGTTCCATCTCTGGGCGTGTGGACTCTGCGGTGGCGGCTGCTGCGATGCGGCGTGGAAGGGCGATCCACGGCAAGGCGAGGGCGATCCACTACATCGGCGCTTGGATCGTGGCGAGGGCGATCCACTACATCGACACGCGAAGGACTCCGCAACTGCGCGTCTAGTGGTAATCTTATCTATGATCCCCTTCTTGCGAGTAGCTTTCTGGTTTCACGGTAGATTTTTTTTTGTGCTAGCGTAGCATACCGCGTTCCTCTTCAACCTTTGCCCCTGTAGCTAGGCTATTAGTGTGGAATATATGAAACCAAGTGTCTTCATAAACGGCCCAGAAGTGCCTAAGGGAGAGATAGGGCCGAGAGGAAGGCCCAAAGGATAAGCTCCGTGCCAATTCTTGATGTCGTGCGGAAGGGGACACATCCTATAAGCAGTTGAACATGCATTTAGATATAAAAGATACGATTGTAATCCGAGTTGTTAACAGGGTAGATAAAGGTGTAAACTCTATCCTGTAACTGTAACACCCCAATTTTTGCTTTAAGTATTATTTTATTGTCTTTTATGCAATTTGAGATTTATTGGGATTTTTCTGGATTTATTGGAAGTTATTTTGAGAATTAAGTAATTAGCCTCTTTGAGGAAACCAATTAAATATCTGCATAATCAAAATAAAGTTTTGCCAAAAATATTTTATTTGAACTCAAAATGTCTCAAAGTATTTATGAGAATTTTCTTGGATTTTTCCTGATATTTTAATTACCTTAAATGAATTAATCTAATTTCGGGAATTATTTTAAATCAAAAAGCTTTTGAAAAATCGGTGAAACGATTACTAGGCGAAGCCCGACCTTTGTCTTGCGTCTGCGACCCGTCGGCCGTTCGCCGCCGCCGCGCGTGTGGACCGTTGGATCCTGATCGGACGACCGTTTCCTTCGCGAAACCCTAATGCAATCGGCCGTTAGATCGAGATCGTGCGGCGTTAGTTTGGAAAGATTTGATCGCATCCGTTGATTTTGGAAAGGGAGGATCGGATCGAATCACCCGAGATCTAATCGTGGCCGTTGATCGCAAATCGGACGGCTCTCGGTCGTTGTCTCCGATTCGGTTTCCGAGTTCTCCGCCGCGGATTGCTTAGGGTTTCCTTCCATGTGCGCATGCCGAGGCTATAAAAGCTACCGCTCACACCCTGATAATCGTCACCTCAGTGTGCACCTTCCTGCTTAGCATCTTCGCTTGTTTCGTCGCCGTCGTCGCTCGGGAGCTCGCCGTAGTTGCGAAAGCACCGCCGATAGCTTTCTCGCCTTTTCCGCCGTCGTCAAGCCGCCGTTCGCCGCACTGGTTCCAGATTCAGGCTCGTCGCGTCGAGCCGCACCGAAGCTGCTACTTCTTCTCGCCGGAGTCGTGCCGAAACGATGTTCGGGTGGTCTTCTTCCTCCGCTTCGGTGCCAGTCCACCGCCGTGCTGCCATCTTCGTCTCGGAGCTCAGACAGCCGTTGGATCTTCCGTGGACGTCTCAGATCGTGCCGCGTCGCCGCTTAAATCTGATGAACGGCTTGGGTAAGCATGGACCGTTGGATCGAATCTGTTCGGTTGAGATCGCACCAGCGTGTCGTTAGAGAGGTAACCCGTCGGATCGTCGCCGGATCTTGTGACGCGTGTCGAAACATCGATGCGAGCGGCGTCGCCCAGCGTGGCGGCGCGAGGTGCGGCGGCCGTGGGCGCGTCCACGGTGAACCGAGCGATTCCGTGGACCGAGTCCATGGACCGGTGGCGATGTCGGCGCTGATTGGCTCGGGCGGGGTTGGCGTCGGCGTTGCGCAATAAAACCTTTTCAATAGAAAAATATTTGGAAAATTGGAAATTCTATTTTACGTATTTGATGTTTATTCAAACTTCAAAAGGCTATATCTTTTGCATTTTAACTCGGTTTGAGTGATTAAAATTTCTAAAAATTTGTAAATCAAGATCTATTTATTGGTGAATTTTATTTTATTTACGGAGTTTTCTTTATCTCGGTTTGGTGTTTATTTGCTATTTTGCATCGTTTAGCGTGAGCGTTGAACTACTCAGAGATCCGGAGGAAGATTCGTCACTTCAAGACCCAAGCTCAGAGCAAGACCGGCACCTAATCCAAGGAAAGTTGTGCTTTGATCATATTGCACCCAATTTCACCAAATTGCTATTTTGTCTCTTAAATTATGCATGATATTTTATGTGTATAAATGATTTTAATTAATCTGGGAATTAGATAACGTGCCTAATTGAATTAAATCATACCTTGTCAATTTTATGCCATGATCTAATTGTCACCCTAGGATGTGGAATTATAGTTGGTTAATATTAATAATCAACATGGGACTAGTTAGACCGTTGTAGATTGCTTAGCCATGCCACACCATCACATGTGTCCGAATGTTGATACTTAATCTTGACTAATGGAATATGGAACAATGTTTAAGAATTTGTGTGTCATGTGTTGTCACACGATTATATCAAGTTAATCGTGGCGAGGTGGTCACACAACTAGATTGAAATGTTGGTGGCACGTGGTGCTTGGTAATGAACTGGGGTGGTAATGATTTAGATTGGGGCAAGTGGAAAGGGGCAGTGTGCTAAGGTGGGCCAGGATTGGCAGGGGTATGTGGAAGTCTTGCCTTAATCACTTTAAGGACTTAACCTTGCAAGCCTTTGACCTGAGTCTTTCTTGCAACCACATGTATGCGGAATGGGACAGCCTAGCTGAATAATTTGTGAAGCCTAGATTTCGGTACTGTCGTGGTGAATAGTGAGTCCCGGATTTACGGTTTAACTCACATGGCGCAAGAGGGGGCCCAGTTGTGGTGGTTTAACCCTTCACTGTTGAAACCTTAGCGAACAGTACTGGGTCTAGGTGTAGCATTGTAAAGACTTTGTTATGATCACTCGCCTTGGTGGTGTTTGGTTGTATCGTGTGGGTAAAGTGCATAACCTCTGCAGAGTGTACAATCTATTCGAATAGTCGTGCACACAATATTGGTCAATGCTCGGGAATTACAGTTAAGGGTTAGACTTTTGTTAAACAAAATTTGGATGCAGCATGCCATGGAAAATGGAAATTTGAAGGACCGAGATGGCGAACAGAGGGGGGGTGAATGGTCGCAAATAAAAATTCCCCCAAAATACTCCAACAAAAACCTCGACAAGATCGTTTAAAAGGAATTGTGAAAAACCCGAAAAACTAGACAACTATGTGTACCCCAAGCTTGCATGGATAAGTACCATAAAATATGTGGGGATTTTTGAGTCACAATCCTGGTTGTCTAGTGTCCAAAAGAAAGAGGAATCAATTCAAACTCTTGCTTTTAGAAAGGACATCAATTCAAATCACAAAAGTCACTTTCAGAAAAGCAAAAGCAGGATTTCAGAACTTGTCCTCAATTTGCACAGGAGGTTGGTGGGTTTCTGTAGCTCACAAAATTTTGAGACTTTTTCTCCTGTGAGAATTAGAGTCGTGAAGAACTCCACCAAATTTCTCCTCAAAAATCCTTACAGAAAAAACAGGAAAAATCGAAGAACACAGTCTGGTCAAGAACTTCGAGCAGAAAGTTTGGGGCTCAGTTTTCACCTCATGGCGCCCAAACGGTGCAACAAGTGAACTCAAAATTTTTCTGCAAGCGGATATCAGAGTCCCGCACCTCCTCCAACAAGAATCACTCAAAAGGATTTTCTATATTTTTACAAAATCAAACACTGACTGCTGCGCGAAGAACAAGTTCAGAACAAAGTTGGAACTTGAAAGAAAAGATGTTCTCTACTCAATCCAAGAGTGCAAAAGAGATGTAAAACCATATGAACACACTCAAAACATCCAAGAACAGCAGCATTTAGAAGGAGGGGAGGCAAATCCAAATTACTTGAAAGTAAATTGCGGGAATGTAATTGCGGGAAAGTAAATGCTGAATTTAAATTATGTAAAGTAAAGACATAATGTAAATCATAAAATAAATTCAGAGGTGGATGAATAAAACTTTCATTTCTGGAAGAGGAGGTTACAAAGCCTCACATTCATGTGGGCAAAGCTCAAATGAGCATCAAAAACCTCAACACCTTCAAGGGAAGGAGGCTACCCCTCCACCCCTATTTATACTACTCTTGGGCCACCTACCACCCTTGGATGAGTCCCTCAACCGTAGAGCACTCATCTAAGGGCTAGGATTAACCCACACACACAGCCATGCAAGGCTAACCCAAAACCCACACACATACCGGGTTTTCTTGCAGTTTTCAAAGCATACTACCTAGACCCGCTAACCTATCAACTAGACCTCAATCCGAGCGGTCCTCATTGATCCACGCGGCATCTAGCTAGCATCATCTCCTTTCCTTGTCTTCTTGACTTGCCGGACTCCGTCTCCGATCATCTTCCGCGATCTCCCAACCGTCTGGACCTCAGCGCTCCTCGCCTAGTCCGGTCATCCTTCGCCTCACCATGACCTAGCACCGTCGTCCCGCAACCATCAAAGACAAGGAAACTCCTCACATAGCAATGCCCACAAAGATGTGCAATAAACCATCCAACTCATCACTACAGCGTCCATCGACCAGTCGCCACTCTGGCGAGACAACTCAAATTGCTTCATTTTGAAAATCAATCCAAATCAAACTCAAACTTGAGCACACCTTGCTCAAATAAAGTCAAATACTCATCACAAACATGGATGGACCTCCACATGGTCCTTCAATCTCCCCCTTGATGAGTATATTGACAAACCATACAAAAGGCATAAATTTGAGTTTGAAGAAAATGAAGAAGAAAGCAATTTTAGTTGCAAAGTCAAACTTGGTCCAAAGATAGAAATTAGAACCATGACCAAGTTGACGAAGAGGAATTCAGATTTTAGAGTTAAATTTAAGAAAGAGCAAGTTTTCAACAAAACTCTAAAATCCAACTAAACATGTCAAATGTGATTATGAGATTATGATCCAACAGTAGTAGCATAGTTTTACAAAGATCATAATAACCAAATAAGCATTCACATTTTATCTTTTTAGTGATGCCTTTTCTCGTTTTCTCCCCTTTTGGCAATATAGGCATCAATTTTTTATGTATGCATGAAATGCAATCGAAAAAGCTTTGAGGATTATCCAATTGATCAAAATGGAAGGATATTACACCAAGCTTGTCAATTTGAAGATGACTAAACTAAGACATGTCCAAGTGCAAATCTGAGCTTAGTTTTGAATATTTCATTTTAGCAAGATTTGACAAGTGCAACACTTAGCTTTAGTTTCAAAAATAGAAGAATAGCCACTCTAAGGATCAAAAGGAAAACCTAGAGTTCAACCTACTCAACACGTTGGGGAATCTAGAAGAGCATACAAGGTCCTTGGGCTCATTTATCACTTAATGCAAATTTTGATTTATCATCATACAAGACATAGCGGGGTGCAAATGTTTGACATTATTTGCATTCTTTACCCACATATGTCTTTGTTTTTAATTTATTTGCATTTTCTTTTGACAACCAATTGACTCAAGCCGTATCGACCATCTCAAGATGAGCTCTTAAGAGGATGGTCTAGGTCAAACACGATGTATTCCAAGTTCATCCCAAGTGCAATGGGAAGCGGTCTTGTGAATACAAGGTGTTGAGTCGTATGTGCACAAGAAGAGTCAATTTTGTTTAATTTTCATTTTTAGCACAACGATTCATGAGCAATTGAAGGACTCTGCATGGATCAAACTAGTTTCACCCAAGTTGCTATAGGGACTCTAGAGAACTCCTAAATTTCTCAAATTATGGCACAAACCTCTAGAGAAGAAACCTAGCAAGTAAAAGCAACAAGTTTCATCAAGTTTTTCATTTAAGGCTTATTTCATTTTTAAGCTTAGCAAGTTAAATGAACTTGGACATACCTAAGCTAGTGATTTTCTTCAAATGATGTAGCATGGTGTATAGCATGAAGAAGAAATCAATTGCATAATAGACAAAGCTCATAAAGCAGAAAATGCAGTCTAAATGCAATGCATGAGCAGATTCCCAAACTCCCCTCAACAAATGAATCAATTTTAAGCTCAAATCTGGTTAAAGTTGAGTTATTATCAAGATTAGGCATAAAGAAAACCGAATGAACTCAATAATAACGGAAAAACAGAATGAGGAGAAGAAGTCGAGAAAATGCAAAGCTGGATGGCTATAGAGCATAGAAAAGATAGAAGAGACTCACTACGGCTCGGACTCGCTCTTATCTTCCCAGTGGTGACATAGGAAGGCGACTCTAGATCCCAACTAAGGAGTGCACACAGACCACTGTCTACCGGAGGCCCAATACCGCTAGACTTATAAGGCTGTGAGGGAACTCAACCTAGAGAGAAGAGAGAACGACTAATCACGCATGATAGCAACCTAAAGCACAAGATAAGAGGTCAATGCAAGGCATGCGAAGTCTAAGTGAGTGAACTCAACTCAAGAAAACAAGCCCAAAGTCACCCGGAAGAAACACAAAGAAAAGAAAAGCTGGAAGAAAACATATAATACATAATATACAAACCGGCTCCCCTCACGAAAGGCCGTAGGGCTCACGACTCAAGCTCACTCCTCAAGGCAACAAATCTGGAGCTATCCAAAGGCTTGGTGAAAATATCGGCTAGCAAGGTCACTCTCTCTGAGCTGAGCGCGATATCTCCCTTCTCCACATGGTCTCTAAGGAAGTGATATCTAATATCAATGTGCTTGGTCCGGAATGTTGCCTTTGGGTTTTTAGCAATGCAAATAGCTGAAGTGTTGTCACGAGAAAAGTGGCACACTCTCTATCTCTAACCCATAGTCCCGTAAGGTCGATCTCATCCAGAGCACTGCTCTGACAACTAACTTGCGACAACATACTCGGCCTCGGTGGATTGGTGTGCAACTCGGTTGCTTCCTAGATGACCAAGAAACAAGAGAAGTGCCAATGAATTGGCAAGTGCGGAAGTGCTCTTCCTATCTATCCTCTGACCCGACAAAGTCGGCATCGGAAAAAGCTCTAAGAGATAGACAAGAAGGCGAAGAGTACCAAATACCATAATCGGTGGTATACGAAGGTACACGAATGCGCTTGACCGCTTTGGCGGTGAGAGGCGCGAGGAGAAGCTTGAAATCGAGCGCACAGACACACAGCGAAATGTATGTCCGGCCTCGAAGCAGTGAGGTACAAGAGGGAGCCGATCATGCTCTGAAACTCCTTTTGATCAGCAGGCTCACCATCCTCATCGGGCTCGAGGACAGCAGTGGTGGCCATAGGAGTCATCACCGGCTTCCCATCAGACATGTCGAAGCGCCTCAGGAGGTCACGGGTATATTTGCCTTGATGCAAGAAAGTACCCTCCCGAGTCTGCTTGATTTGGAAGCCAAGAAAGTAGCTCAACTCGCCCATCATACTCATCTCAAACTCTGTGCTCATCACCTCAGAAAACTGAGACACAAGCGAATGAGATGAGCCACCAAAAATGATATCGTCCACATAAATCTGGACAAGAAGAAAATGAGACTCATGGTGTCTGATGAGCGAGTTTTGTCTACTATGCCCATTTTGAAGTCATGGTGAGAAGATAAGACTTGAGCCTCTCATACCATGCTCTGGGGCTGCTTGAGTCCATACAAAGCTTTGGAGAGCTTGTATACATGACTCGAAACTTGGGGTTCTCGAATCACGGAGGTTGTTTGACATAAACCTCTTCCTCAATATAGCCATTGAGGAATGCACTCTTGACATCCATTTGATAGAGCTTGAAGCCCGGGATGCGAGAGAATGCAAGCGGGATCCTAATAGCCTCTAGTCTAGCTACTGAGGGCAAAGGTCTCCTCAAAGTCAAGACCCTCAACTTTGAGAAAAGCCCATGCAACTAGCCTAGCCTTGTTGCGAATGACAACCCCATCCTCACTCTGCTTGTTTTGAACACCCACTTGGTCCCAATGACATTATGACCGGATGGGGCTCGACAAGCTGCCATACCTTGTTCCTCTCAAAGTTCTCAAGTTCCTCATGCATAGCATTAATCCACGATTCATCGGATAATGCATGAGAAACATCTTCGGCTCAAAGGAGGCAACGAAGGCGAGTGGAGGCGGCTGGACAAACCTGATTTTGGCGAGTGGCGCTCAAGCAGATCACCAATGATCGATCGGTGGATGAGCTTCTGGATATGACGGGAGGACCGAGCAGTGGCCTCTACCTCATGCACTAAGAGGTAGGAGCAGAGCCACTCGGCTGAAGGAGAGTCGGAAGGCAAGGGTGGTCTCCGAGGTGCGAGAAATGGAAGCAGGAGGCACCTCGGTATAGAGAGGCTGGATCGGTGGAACACCATCATCTCCATCATCCTCATCTTCTACAAAGATGGTCTCGGAGGGATAAGAAGAGCACGAAACATCGGGTCTAGCTCTGGGCTAGCCTCATCAAAGGTCACATCACGGTCTCTATGATCCTATGCGCATCAACACTCCGGACCCTATAGCTACGAGAAGAAGTCGAGTAACCTAGAAAGATACCATCGAAGAGCGAGACTCAAACTTATCTAGGTTACGGACTTCAAGATAAAACACTTGCAACCAAAGCGAAAATGAGACACACCGGGCTTTCGCCCATACCTCAACTCATAAGAAGTGCGATGCAAATGTGCTCTCAAAAACACGATTAGAAACATGGCAGCGGTAGCTATAGCCTCAGCCCAAAACTTCCTAGAGTCTTGTACTCGTCTAGCATCGTCTGGCCATCTCAACTAGGGTCTGTTCTTCCTTTCCACTCGCCATTCTGCGAGGCGTAGGGAGAAGAGAAGCGATGCTCTAAACCGGACTCCACACAAAAACTCTCAAAGTAGGAATTCTTGAACTCCGTGCCATTATCACTGCGTATAGCTCGTAATGCACACAGGAGCTCAATAGACAACCTCTTGATCAAACCCTGAAGTGAGAAAAGTCTCATCCTTGAGGCCATGAAGAATACCCAAGAGTATCTAGAAAAATCATCAACGATGACAAGAACATACCACTTCCCTCCTGCTTGTTGCACTCTATTTGGACCAACGGTGTCCATATGTAAAAGCTGTCTGGTGCATCAGTCATCACTACGGTGGTGGAGGATGAAAGCGATAACCATCTTGCCATGTCGGCAAGGAGAGCAAACTAAGTCTTTGACCATCTTGAGTTTGGGCAAACCCGAATGAGATCATGGCGCTAACTCGGGTCAAATGATCAAAACCAATGTGACCAAGTCTCCTATGCGAGAAGGAGAGATCACGGGACTCGAAGCAATCAAACATCGAAGAGAGTCTCGGAAGAAGCGAGAAAAATCAGCACGAAAGACTCTCCCAAATCTAGAAATCCATAAACTAACCCTCTGATGAATCAAGGATTCTCAGGGCATTACTCTTGAAGCTTACCTCGAAAGAGTCATCGATAAGTTGAGAAGCGAGAGAGCGATTGTATTGCGACTTACTTACTAAGGCAACATCTTTAAGAATGAAATTTTGGTTAATGCGGATGGTACCTTTAGCAATGACTCTACGAAGATGCATCCCCAAAAGTGATTAACTCATCACCGGGGCTCGGACTAGGAAGAGAACCAACGAGAATCTCCGGTCATATGGCGAGAACAACCGAGTCAACAATCCAAACATCGCCCTTCCCCATCAAGCGAACTGATCAAGACACAAGAGAAAGATGACTCGATCTTGGGATAGAGTGAAGACTTAGGAACCCAATCTTGAACCATCGACACCTCAGTACCGACCACGGAAGAAGGCGGACTCGAGTGTCTCTCTGACGCTCAACTCTCACGATCGGGAGCAACTCGGTAGATAATCTAGGAGTCAAAGCTGGGTTGTACGCCGTGGTGCAAAAGCGGACCATCCCGAGAAGGCTGCTGGATCTCCTACCGAAAACACCTCACGCCGCCGATATCTACCTCGATGGGAAAAGCGAGGAATATCAAGAGGACGGCGGAAAGGCGACTCTGAACAGCTCGGGACTAAAACTCGAAGAACTAGCATGAAAACCAAGTCACGGCGCTGCCCAAAAACAGGCGACTCTCTAACTTTGTCTAGAAGCGGTGTGTGTCTTAGGAGCACTCAAAGTGCAGGGATGACCACAGAATACCCCTAAGAGCGACAACACGCTCACGCCGAGTGATCTTGGCGCTGAAGCGAAAATCTACTAGGTGACCATCCTTCTTACGGAAGGTGCATGTGTGCCGCCTTGCTAGAGGCGAAGCAATAGGAGTAACACCCTTACAGTCGAAGTCCTATGGACAACCCAGTGAGACCTAAACACGGTGGTACTCACTCAGGAGCTACCACAATCTCACCACTCTTGGAGCCGCGCACTATGGTGGGAGGATGCGCCGGCGTGCTCAAGGGATCAAATCCTAGACCTTGATTGAATCTACTAATCTTGGATTGGTCTAGAATAAGATTGAGCTTCTTCTTGCCTCCAACAAACTTCTCGAGAGTGCTCATAAGATCTGGCAATCTCGGAAGAAAGAAGCACAAGAAGAGCAGGGGAAGGAGAGGAAGAAGAACCGGAAAGATGAGCTCTCTCGGCACGTGCATTTTCTCCTCGGCCGGCTGCCTCAATCTTGAGGGCCTTACAAGAAACATAAGGAGCATCTCTAATTCTATGGGCTTGGTCTTCTAATTTCTTCCTAAGCTCGACATGGATTTTATCCAAGTCCCCACAATCTCGATTACATATAAAGCAATATTTTTGTGACTTATCTAGTAAGTCCTTAGCAAGTTTAGCACACTTGACATTCGGGGTTTCATTGTCAAGTTTTAATTGCTTCTGACCCTCACATGGTATTTGGGTCCTTAGAAGCATGTGATTCAAGTTCATTGTTTCTAGCGAAAGCTTCCTAAGGTGTTCGCTCATGGCATCAATTTGGCAAGCAATTTAGGGCAATTAGAGCATGATGGAGTGGAGTGAGCATGAAGAAAACTAGCCTCAACAGAATAGCATCAACAGAACTAGTGCTAGCATTCTTCAACCTAAGACCATCAAGTTCAACAAGCACACTATCATGTATGGTCCTTAGGTTCTCCAACTCCACAAGAATAGCATCACACAAAGAGCAATCATCGGTGACTCGGGAGGAGAAGATCTAAGTGAAGCTAACTCCGAGTCAAGGTACCTACTTCCTTCTCAAGCTCCGTACACCTAGCTCTAGCTCTAGCATGAAATTTTCCTAATTTGCGAAAGCTTCGTTGAAATGGTCATAGGAGGGTACCTCGTCCGAGTCATTTGTAGAGCTCGGAGTCGATGTCGTTGGTGTCGGCCATGAAGCACATCTTGAGAAGTCGTCGCCGCCTTTCTTCTCTTGCGGATCATCCTCGCCCTCGTCGCTCCATGTCTCCGTGTCGGAGAGGTTGATGTCGTCAAGCGCGGCAGGGCAGCGGTGGAAGAGCTTCTTGTTCTTGGAGAAGTTGCGGTACTTCTTCTCGTCTGCGCCGTTCACGAACCGGAGGCTTCTTGTTGCGGTTCTTGTCGGTGTAGTCGTTCTTGCCCGAACCGCCAGCGTCATTCTTGCCCTTCTCTAGCTTGGGACAGTTCGCCGAATGTGGTTGGGGCCACCACACTCAAGCGGTGATCATGCCACCTCTCTTCCTCTCTCTCACCCTCTTGTATGCATGAGAAAACTTGCGGCGAGAAGAGCAAGCTCATTTTAAAATTTTTCCAGTTGGTCATCGCTTAGCTCGCATAAAGGCGGAAAGAGAAAACCAATAGAAGGATCGAAGAAGAAGATCAATGGGATCGGTGACCAAAGCCATCGGTGAGATTTCGTCTTCTTAGAGGCGACATCGATCTCATGAGTCTTGAGGCGGGAATAAAGCCCGTCAAGAGTCGAGTCGATAAGTCGGTGGTGTCCTTGATGGTGGTCACCTTCATCTCCCAAACCAGAAGGTCGAGTGCGGTCAAGAAATGCGAGCATTGTCCGAGTCGAGGGTATATGCAACCAACTGCTCGGAGGTGGCTCAAAATCTTTGTAAACCGACCAAAACACTCGTCGAGACTCTCACCGGTAGCGTTGATCAAACTTGTTGTACTCGCGCTTGGCTGAATCTGCCTCACGGTCTTGATTTGAGTAGAGCCCTCATGGTAAGCATCGAGGTTACCCAAATCTCGTGGCGGAGCGAAGGTGAAAATCTATCATACTCACATGGCTAAGACCACAGTATGAGAATGTTCCTTGCCTTAGCATTCGCCTCAACGTCAACCATATTGATGGCGTGACATTTTCATCGTGAGGAACCTCATACGGGAGTTTCACCTACGCCATATCAGTAGGCACAGGCGGTGATGTATGACTCCATCAGGACTTCCAAAAGGAAAATCAACTCCATTAAAGATTGGAGGCTTGGTGGAATATTTGTCCGTCGCCATGGCTCTTGAGACCGGTCAAGATCTATGGAAGAGCAAAACCGGCTCGATACCAATTGAAGGACCGAGATGGCGAGCAGAGGGGGTGAATGGTCGCATAAATAAAAATTCCCCAAAATACTCCAACAAAAACCTCGACAAGATCGCTTAAAAGGAATTGTGAAAAACCGAAAAACTAGACAACTATGTGTACCCCAAGCTTGCATGGATAAGTACCATAAAATATGTGGGGATTTTGAGTCACAATCCTGGTTGTCTAGTGTCCAAAATAAAGAGGAATCAATTCAAACTCTTGCTTTTAGAAAGGACATCAATTCAAATCACAAAAGTCACTTTCAGAAAAGCAAAAGCAGGATTTCCAGAACTTGTCCTCAATTTGCACAGGAGGTTGGTGGGTTTCTGTAGCTCACAAAATTTTGAGACTTTTTCTCCCTGTGAGAATTAGAGTCGTGAAGAACTCCACCAAATTTCTCCTCAAAAATCCTTACAGAAAAAACAGGAAAAATCGAAGAACACAGTCTGGTCAAGAACTTCGAGCAGAAAGTTTGGGGCTCGGTTTTCACCTCATGGCGCCCAAACGGTGCAACAAGTGAACTCAAAAATGTTTCTGCAAGCGGATATCAGAGTCCCGCACCTCCTCCAACAAGAATCACTCAAAAAGGATTTTTCTATATTTTTACAAAAATCAAACACTGACTGCTGCGCGAAGAACAAGTTCAGAACAAAGTTGGAACTTGAAAGAAAAGATGTTCTCTACTCAATCCAAGAGTGCAAAGAGATGTAAAACCATATGAACACACTCAAAACATCCAAGAACAGCAGCATTTAGAAGGAGGAGGCAAATCCAAATTACTTGAAAGTAAATTGCGGGAATGTAATTGCGGGAAAGTAAATGCTGAATTTAAATTATGTAAAGTAAAGACATAATGTAAATCATAAAATAAATTCAGAGGTGGATGAATAAAACTTTCATTTCTGGAAGGGAGGTTACAAAGCCTCACATTCATGTGGGCAAAGCTCAAATGAGCATCAAAAACCTCAACACCTTCAAGGGAAGGAGGCTACCCTCCACCCCTATTTATACTACTCTTGGGCCACCTACCACCCTTGGATGAGTCCCTCAACCTAGAGCACTCATCTAAGGGCTAGGATTAACCCACACACACAGCCATGCAAGGGCTAACCCAAAACCCACACACATACGGGTTTTCTTGCAGTTTTCAAAGCATACTACCTAGACCCGCTAACCTATCAACTAGACCTCAATCAAGCGGTCCTCATTGATCCACGCGCATCTAGCTAGCATCATCTCCTTTCCTTGTCTTCTTGACTTGCCGGACTCCGTCTCCGATCATCTTCGGCGATCTCCCAGCCGTCGGACCTCAGGCGCTCCTCGCCTAGTCCGGTCATCCTTCGCCTCACCATGACCTAGCACCGTCGTCCTGCAACCATCAAAGACAAGGAAACTCCTCACATAGCAATGCCCACAAAGATGTGCAATAAACCATCCAACTCATCACTACCGCGTCCATCGACCAGAGTCGCCACTCTGGCGAGACAACTCAAATTGCTTCATTTTGAAAATCAATCCAAATCAAACTCAAACTTGAGCACACCTTGCTCAAATAAAGTCAAATACTCATCACAAACATGGATGGACCTCCACATGGTCCTTCAAAATTGATTTAGGACTAGAAATTTGGTTTACTTGAAATGTTGAATCTATTAATTCTTGTATTTGTTTCTTTGCTTTTTAATCTATTTATTGTATTCTTGTTAAATGCTGCTTTATTGCAAAATATCCTTATTAGCCATTCCTTTGGATTAAGCCAAGCATATAGAATATTAGACTTGCGTTGCTGTGCACAACTTGTTGAGTGCTTTATGTACTCACCCCAACAACAACAACTTCAGAAGAGGAAGAATCTACGCCTTTCATGGAGGAGGATTATATGGATGCGAATGCTTAGGGTCCGAGCCTCGTCAGTTGCCTGCGGTGAACGGGGAGCTGCTACGCTTATTTATTTTTCTGCTGCTGCTTATTTGCTATTTCTTTTATAAGCCCGGTGTGGCAATAATCATGTAAGACAACAGTTACTATTAATTGTGAAAGTTATGCTATATTCCGCTGTGTATGATTGTGATAGCATCTATGTTGAGCCTGTGTGCACTAGCGTGATCCTGGACTAGTGCAGTATACACAAAGGGTCTGGATTTGCAAATTCGGGTCCCGACAGAGGTGCTATCAGAGCCATACTGACTATAGGTCTTGCCCCTTGGTAGTTGGTATCTCTTAGGAGTGTCCAAAATTATTTTCTAAAGAAAAAGGTAAATTTGCCTAATAAGAAACTCTTGGCTTATCTCATTCATTTACTCTCATCCTTGCTAAAATTACCTTCTTTTCGTTGCCGTTTCGAGTGGTGATCTTATTCAAAATTTGTTTTGAATAGATCTTAGATCTTCGATCCTTGAGTTAAGGCAGGGTGGCTATGCCATGGAGCTTTGGAGAGTTCTTCAAGTGATTGGAGGCTTCGATCGTCCGCTTTACCGAGGAAGCAACTGGAACATCAACGGTGTGCATCGGGGGTTCTTCTGCAAACTGACCATCTTCGCTCGAGAGTGCGACGAGACCACCAGACCGATCGACATCACCACCCAGAGGTTCACGTACGAGGCGGGAATTCAGGAGGCTGCCAGACTTGCCCTACGACGGATCTGCCACGACTAAGCCTACGAGCTTGGCGACACCGTGTTTCGGGTTCACCCGACAGTGCGAGCGTGCCAGCATCGACGGATCATGGAGGGGTAGTGTGCTACTGCAGTACACCTTGCTGAGTTCGCCATCGCCCAGGAGGAGCACACGAGGACCTTTGCTCGGGAGCTGGAGAGCGATGTCTGAGGCCGAGGGTGACCGAGCGAGAACTTCAGAAGACCCGTGACGCAGCAGCCAAAGTCATCAACGAGCTGGAGGAGGCCTTGCAGGTAGCCGAGGAGGTGACGGACCAGGTCGTCCAGGAGCCAGATGGAGTCACCGAAGAAGAAGAAGAGGAAGACCCAGAGGAGCGTGAGTGGGAGCCTGAGGAGCCATGAGAGGGTCATCGGGATAGGTTTGCACCCATGCCACCCACCCACGGTGTATGCGCGGATCGATCTCGACCGGGGTGGTGGATGAGTGAAGTGGGTCTTAGAGTTGTGTTGAGACTCGAGTGTTGAGTCGCGTCTTTAAGTTAGTCTTTACCTTTTAGTAGACGTTAAGGTTGCATGTTTAGTTTGGTTCTTAATTGTCTGCTGAGTGTGTAGTATGTGTTGCAAAGCCCACAGGCATGTAAGCAACCATACCAAGTATTAATAAAGATTGTTTAAGTTGGGTTTAACCTATTTCCCTCGCCTTAGAAATTCTTGCATCTTATCTATGCTACATCTATCTTTTCTAACCCAAGAAGCAATCAAGCAGATGGTGAATACCCGCAGCAACAACGAAGCTTCAGGAAGTGGTCTGCGCCCAGGCAACAATCCCAACGAAGGAGCACCACCGCAACAAGCACCACCAGTGGATATGCAGAACTTGGGAGCTTTTCTCGCTGCGCAAACTCAGTTGATGCAGACTATGATGCAGCAGATGACCAATATGGCTGCAGTCAACAACCCCGCTGCCCAGAACAACAATTGTGGACCTCGTCCTTACTCCAAGTTCTCAGATTTCATGAGGACCCGACCGCCAACATTCTCAGGCAATGTCAACCCCTTGGAAGCGGATGATTGGATAAGAACCATTGAGAGGAAGTTGTACATCACTCAATGTGAAGGCCATGAGAAGGTTCTTTCGCATCCCATCGTAGAGGGAACATTGCGAGAATGGTGGGAAAACTCTTGTCTTTGCTCATGAGGCACCCATGGAAATCACATGGGAAGAGTTTGCAACTGCCTTCCGCCAATACCATGTACCGGAAGGGATGATGGACCTGAAAAAGGAAGAATTCAGGGCGCTTAATCAAGGAGGCCAACCGGTGGCCGATTACTTGAATAAATTCACGCAGTTAGCTCGCTATGCTCCTGAAGACGTAGCGACAGACAAGGCCAGGCAGTCCCGCTTCATGAAGGGACTAAACTCAGGGCTACAGGTGGGGCTAATTACCCACACTTTTCTGGATTTTCAAGAATTGGTAAACAAGGCTTTGATTCTGGAGGATAAGCGCAAGGAGCTTGGGGAAAATCGCAAGCACTTGATGACCAACCAGTGGGCGCCTAACCACCTACGAATGAGGATGACCCTGCAACAGTTTGCTAGGTTCCAACCGCAAGCTGTTAACAAACCAACAACACCTGCGCCGCGACCACCAGGACAGAGTTATTAGATGCCGGCCCAAGGTAACAATGCTCAAGGAGGAATCGTGATCGGCCGCGGAAGGTGCTACAGTTGTAATGAGCTGGGGCATTATGCTAATAGATGTCCCTAGAAAGGAGGTATCACGCCAGTGCGTTTCAATCTTGGAACGACACCTGCTAAGGCACCGATGACGGGAGCGAGCCGGGGATCTGGACAGGTAGGAGCGACGCCTCAAGCTACTATTTGGGGCAGAGTCAACCACATCACCGCGGATGGAGCTCAGGAAGCGTCAGACGTCGTGCTGGGTAAGTTTTTGGTAAACTCAGTACCTACAACAGTCTTATTTGTTCGGGAGCTTCGCATTCATTTGTCTCTCGGGCCTTTGCATCTGAAAATGGTTTGATTATGAAAAATCTTAAATGTGTGATGTTATTCCAAGCCCCGGGATCTGAGATAAGATCTAGCCTTGGGTGCTTGGGAGTTAAGCAGCTAATTAATGGGGTAGAGTTCCTAGCGAACTTGACCATGTTAGATACCCAAGTTTTAGATGTTATCCTTGGTATGGACTAGTTGACCAAGCATAAGACGATATTGGATTGCGGTCGAAGGTTGTATCCATTGAGAGCCCTAGAGGAGAGCTGGAATTCCAAGCGACACCGGTTCGTGATGGTCAATTAATGGTTAATAGCGTAAAGCCGTCAGCATAGAAGAAGTGCTAGTGGTTAGGGAATACCCAGATGTATTTCGAGAGGATCTACCGGGGATGCCGCCAGACCGTGACATCGAGTTTGTCATTGAGTTAGCGCCTGGAACAGCACCGATAGCAAAAAGACCCTATCGGATGCCTCTGGATGAGGCTGGTAGAAATGAAGAAGCGATTGAAGAGTTGTTGGAGAAAAGCTTCATAAGACCAAGCTCATCGCCATGGGGGCGCCAATTTTGTTTGTAAGGAAAAAGGATGGAAGTCTAAGGATGTGTATCGATTATCGAGCACTTAATGAAGTAACGATTAGGAACAAGTACCGTTGCCAGAATCGGCGACTTATTTGATCGATTGAGGGAAGCAGAGTCTTCTCCAAGATAGACCTTCGTTCGAGGATATCATCAAGCGAAGATTCGAAAGCGAAAGATGTCCCAAGACCGCATTCTCAACGAGATATGGACATTATGAGTTCTGATTATGTCATTCGGATTGACCAATGCGCGGCATATTTCATGAATATGATGAATAAGATTTTCATGGAGTATCTGGATAAGTTTGTTGTTGTCTTTATAGGCGACATCTGATATACTCGAAGACGGAAGAAGAGCATCTTTGAACATTTGAGGTTGGTTTTAGAAAGATTGCGAGAACAACGGTTTATGCGCTAAGTTCGGCAAGTGTGATTTTTGGAAGGAGAAGGTTAAATTTTTGGTCATGTGATGATCTGCGAAAGAGTGGTAGTGAACCGAGCAAGGTGGAGATAGTCACTGCAGACCGGGCGGTACTGCTTGTTACTCAGTCGCGTAGTTTCTGGAAATGGCAGGTTACTACCGACGGTTTATAAAAGGATTCTCAACAATAGCGAGACCTCTCACGCAATTGCTGAAAAAGGAAAAGAAGTTTGCATGGACACTAGAGTGTGAGAAGAGCTTTGAGGAATTAAAGAAGCGTCTGACGACAGCCCCAGTGCTAGTATTGCCTGATGTCCAGAACAGTTTTGACATATACTGTGATGCGTCAAGACAGGGTCTTGGATGCGTATTGATGCAAGAGGGTAAAGTGGTCGCATATGCGTCAAGGCAATTAAGACCGCATGAAGGAAATTATCCTACGCATGATTTGGAATTGGCTGCTGTGGTGAATGCCTTGAAATTGTGGCGTCATTATCTCACTGGAAATAGATGTGAGATATATACGGACCACAAGAGTTTGAAATATATTTTCACTCAGTCAGATCTTAACATGAGGCAAAGAAGGTGGTTGGAGCTAATAAAGGATTATAATATGGGAATCCACTACCATCCGGGAAAGGCTAATGTAGTGGCTGATGCCTTGAGTCGTAAAAGCCACGTTGCAAATATGATGGTACAAGAAGATCAATCGGAGCTATGTAAGGAGTTTCAGAAATTAAAATTGGAAATGATTCCAGAAGGATTCATAGCTGCATTGGAAGTAAAGCCGACGCTTGAGGATCAGATTCGGGAAGGGCAAAAGAATGACGAGAAAATCAACCAAATCAAAGCTAAAAAGATGAAGGATTAGCGGCAGATTTTACTATGGATGACCAGGGTACCATGTGGTTCAAGGGTCGAATCTGTGTGCCACACAGACTAGAGCTTAAGCAGTTGATTTTGGAAGAGGCTCACGATTCCATGTATTCAATCCATCCAGAGCGCCAAGATGTACGGGACTTAAGGGAGAGGTTTTGGTGGCGAATATGAGCGTGAAGTCGGCGAGCATGTTGCCTTATGTGATATATGCCGGAGAGTTAAGGCAATACACGAGACCAGCAGGATTACTACAACCATTAAAAATCCCAGAATGGAAATGGGAAGAAATTAGCATGGATTTTATCACTGGGTTGCCAAGAACTCAAAGTGGGTATGATTCTATATGGGTCATTGTGGATCGATTGACCAAAGTTGCTCACTTTATTCGGTTAAGACAACTTACTCGAGAGACCGGTTAGCGAGAATTATACATGGCGAGTTGTGTGTTTGCATGGTGTGCCTAGGAAAATAGTGTCGACAGAGTACTCGGTTCACCTCGAGATTTTGGGATAAATTGCATGAAGCCATGGGAGCAGCGTTTGAACTTGACCTGACATATCATCCATGAGACCAACGGCCAGACAGAAAGAGTAAATCAGATTTTGGAAGATATGTTAAGAGCTTGCGCTTTAGCCTACACTACTTCATGGGACAGATGTTTACCATATGCAGAGTTCAGCTATAACAACAGTTACCAGGCTAGTTTGCAGATTCGCCATTTGAAGATTTATATGGTCGTGCCTGTCGTACCCTGCTGAATTGGAATGAGATAGGAGAGCGTATGATATTTGGCCCTAATATTCTCAAGGAAGCTGAAGAGCAAGTTGCTATGATAAGAGAGGTTGAAAATCGCGCAGTCAAGACAAAAGAGTTATGCTGATAATCGATCTGTGATTTGAGTTTGAGCCGATGATTTTGTGTATCTTAGAGTTACCCCTCTGAAAGGAGTTAAAAGGTTCCATGCTAAAGGAAAGCTTGCCCCAAGATATGTTGGACCGTTCAAAATTTTGAGCCATCGAGGGGAGGTTGCTTATCAGTTGGAATTGCTGTAGTCACTGGCAGGCATGCATGATGTGTTTCATGTGTCACAGCTCAAGAAGTGTCTTCGGGTGCCAGCAGAACAGACGCCTTTGGAAGAGATTGAGTTGCAGAAGGATTTGACATACAAGGAGCAGCCGATGAAAATTTTGGATGTCATGGACCGCAGAATCAGGAACAAGTCAGTTCATTTTTGCGAGTTCGATGGAGCAACCATTCTGAGAATGAGGCAACCTGGAAGCGTGAAGAGGACCTGAAGTTAGAATTTCCAAACCTATTACTTAATTAGCCCTGAATCTCGGGGTCGAGATTCTGTTAAGGGGGGAGGTTTGTAACACCCCAATTTTTGCTTTAAGTATTATTTTATTGTCATTTATGCAATTTGAGATTTATTGGGATTTTTCCGGATTTATTGGAAGTTATTTTGAGAATTAAGTAATTAGCCTCTTTGAGAAAACCAATTAAATATCTGCATAATCAAAATAAAGTTTTGCCAAAAATATTTTATTTGAACTCAAAATGTCTCAAGGTATTTCTGAGAATTTTCATGGATTTTTCTTGATATTTTAATTGCCATAAATGAATTAATCTAATTTTGATAATTATTTTAAATCAAAAAGCTTTTGAAAAATTGGTGAACAGATTACTAGCAAGCCCGACCTTTGTCTTGCGAGGCCCAGTATTTGTCTGACCGTCGACCATTCGCCGCCGCGCGTGTGTGGACCGTTGGTTCGGATCGAGCGGTCGTTTCCTTCGTGAAACCCTAATGCGATCGGCCGTTGGATCGAGATCGTGCGGCGTTATTTTCAAAGATTTGATTGCATCCGTTGATTTTGGAAAGGCGGATCGGATCGGATTGCCGAGATCTAATCGTGGTCGTTGATCGCCGTCGGACGACTCTCGGTCGTAAATCTCGATTCGGTTTTCGAGTTTGCCGCCGCGTCGCTCCGCCGTGGATTGCTTAGGGTTTCCTTCCTGCGCGCATCAGAGGCTATAAAGCCGCCGCTTTCCTCGATAATCGTCACCTCGGTGCTCACCTTCACGCTTAGCATCTTCGCTTGTTTAAATCGCCGTGTAGCTCGGGAGCTCGCCGTGAATTCGCAAGCACCGCCGCTAACTTTCTCGCCTTTCGCCGCCCGTCAAGCCGCCGTTCGGCGCTTTTGATTCAAATTCGGGCTCGTCGCGTCGAGCCGCACCGGCTGCTACTTCTTCGCGATCGCGCCAAACGCCGTTGGGTGGTCTTCTTCCTCCGCTCGGTGCGATCCGCGCCGTCTTGCCATCTTCATCTCGGAGCTCGGACAGCCGTTGGATCTTCCGTGGACGTCTCAGATCGTGCCGCGTCGCTTCATCTGATGAAGCGGCTACGGTAAGCGTGGACCGTTGGATCGAGTGCTGTTCGGTTGAGATCGCGCGCGCGTGTGCGTTCGAAGGTAGCCGTCGGATAAATCGCCGGATCGCGCGTGTGTCAAGTATTGGCACGCGGCGCGTCGCAGCCGACCCGCGTTGCCACGTGGCGAGGCGGCGCCGTGGGCCGCGTCCACGGTGAACCCGAGGCGGTTCCGTGGACCGAGTCCCCTGACCAAGTGACGTGTCAACGCCTGATTGGCTCGAGCGAGGTTGACGTCGCGTTGCGCAATAAAAATCTTTTCAATAGAAAAATTTTCGGAAAATCGGAAATTCTATTTTACGTATTTGATATTTATTCAAACTTCAAAAGGCTATATCTTTTGCATTTTAACTCGGATTTGAGTGATTCAAATTTCTAAAAATTTGTAAAATCATGGTATATTTATTAGTGAATTTTATTTTATTTTTGGAGTTTGCTTGCTCTCTGGTTTGGTGTTTATTTGCTATTTTGACATCGTTTAGCGTGAGGCGTTGAACCGCTTTCGGAGATCAGGAGGAAGATTCATCGCTTCAAGACCCAAGCTCGAGCAAGACCAGAACCTACTCAAGCCAAGTTGTGCTTTGATCATATTGCACCCAATTTCACAGTTGCTATTTTGTCTATTAAATTATGCATGATATTTTATGTGTATAAATGATTTCAATTAATGGGAATTAGATAACGTGCCTAATTGAATTAAATCATACCTTGTCAATTTTATGCCATGATCTAATTGTCACCCTAGGATCTAGAATTATAGTTGGTTAATATTAATAATCAACATGGGACTAGTTAGACCGTTATAGATTGCTTAGCCATGCCATGTCATCACATGTGTCCGAATGTTGATACTTAATCTTGACTAATGGAATATGGAACAATGTTTAAAATTTGTGTGTCATGTGTTGTCACACATTATATCAAGTTATCGTGGCGAGGAGGTCACACAACTAGATTGAAATGATGGTGTACGTCTTTGCTTGGTAATCAGCCCAGGGTGGTAATGATTTAGATTGGGGCAAGTGGCAAGGGGCAGTGTACCAAGGTGGGCCAAGATTGGCAGGGGCATGTGAAAGTCTTTCCTTAATCACTTTAAGGACTTAACCTTGCAAGCCTTTGACACGAGTCTTTCTTGCAAGAACATATGCGGAATGGGACAAACCTAATTTGAATAATTTGTGAAGCCTAGATTTGATCTGCATGTCTTGGTGAATAGTGAGTCCGGGTTCTGATTTAACTCACATGGCGCAAGAGGGGGCCTGTTGTAGTGGTTTAACCCTTTAGTGTTGAAACCTTAGCGAACAGTACTGGGTCTAGGTGTAGCATTGTGAAGGCTTTGTTATGATCACTCGCCTTGGTGGTGTTTGGTTGTATCGTGTGGGTAAAGTGCATAACCTCTGCAGAGTATACAATCTATTCGAATAGCCGTGCTCACGGTATTGGGAAATGCTCGGGAATTACAGTTAAGGGTTAGACTTTTGTTAAACAAAATTTGGATGGCAGGATGCCATGGAAAATGGAAATTGATTTAGGATTGGAAATTTGGTTTACTTCAGAAATGTTGAATCTATTAGTTACTGTATTTGTTTTACTGCTTTTTAATCTATTTACTGTATTCTTGTTAAATGCTGCTTTATTGTAAAATATCTTTATTAGCCATTCCTTTGGATTAAGCCAAGCATATAGAATGTTAGACTTGCATTGATGTGCACAACTTGTTGAGTGCTTTATGTACTCACCCCAACAACAACAACTTCAGAAGAGGAAGAATCTACGCCCTTCGTGGAGGAGGATTATATGGATGCGAATGCTTAGGGTCCGAGCCTCAAATCGGTTACTGCGGTGAAGCTGGGAGTCGCTACGCTTATTTATTTTTCCGCTGCTGCTTATTTACTATTTCTTTTATAAGCCCGGTGTGGCAATAATCATGTAAGACAATAGTTACTATTAATTATGAAAGTTATGCTATATTCCGCTGTGTATGACTGTGATAGCATCTATGTTGAGCCTGTGTGCACTAGCGTGATCCTCGGACTAGTCACGATACACGCAGGAGTCAGCATAAGAATCGATTAGAATCATATAACCGATCGGAATCACTTAACCGATCGGGACTCTGTAAACCACCCCACCACCACTATATAAGGGAGAGGGTGGGCAACAACAGAGAGAGATATCGAGCACAAGAGCTCACGAGCAATCTTAGATCCAAGAGATCCACATAATCCCGGCACACAGGACTAGGGTATTACCTCCTCCGTCAGTGCACAAACACATCTAAACCATTGTCTTGTGTGACCTTGTAACACCCTAAATTTTGCTCTAATTTAAAAGTTTGAAGTATTTTTTATTTTTGAGAAATTTTGGAAATTTATTTAAATTTAATTGGATTTATTCAAATAGGGCTTTTCTTGAAAAAAAATTGAATAATGGAAAAGTTTTTGCAAAGTTTTATTGAAAATATTTTAATTGAGTTCCAAATATCTCAAAGTAATTTCTGGAATTTTTCTAGATTTTTTCTGCTATTTTAAAAGCCCCAAATGATTTAATTGAATTTTTGGAATTATTTTAAATGTGAAATGTTTTAAAAATCACATGAGCAAGAATGGGCGAGTCTATTCTTGTGCGTGTCATGACCCGCTTCCGCCAAACCCTAGCGCCGCCTAGCCAAGCCATCCGATCCGGATCGCACGCGCTGTCGCGTGTGCCACGTCGCCCGCGCGCGAGCCTTCTGATTGTCGCCGCGACGAACGCACGAGATCGCGCCACGTCGCCGTCCCGCGAGATCATCGGAGAGACGTGGCGTTGATGGCGTGACTTCCGCGCCGCTTCGCGCCGCCGAGGCAGCCCTTAAGTCCCGTTGAAGGCGTCGTGCGAGGTTTTCACTCCGCATCTTTTGACTCCTCGCACGCACGCCGAGACTCCCTCTAGCGCCCGTCTGAGCTCGCCGTAGTTGCTTCTTTGTGCCGCCGTTTTTAAATCGTTTGCTTCGCCGCGGTTTCTCTCGCCATCGCCAAGGTCACGAGTAATCCTTCCGCCACGCTGCGTCGAGCGAGCCACTTCATCACGCCGAGAAGCCCCAGTAGCGCCGTGGGGTCGCGTCATCTTCCTCGACTCCGGCACCTTTTCTTTTGCGCCGCCATCGCCTTCACCGAAGCTTCGCGTCCGTCAGATCTTCATCGCACGCTTACGGTTCGTCCACGTCACCCTTCTTTGTGTTCTTCTAGAGTAGATCTGCATGCCGTTAGATCCGGATTGAGCGGCTTGGATTAGATCTAGTTTCGCGTTGTGTTTTTGTCTTAGCCGTTGGATCGTTAGTGAGCGCGTGAGATTGTCTTGCGTGGCGGCCAATAATAAACACTCGGTACCGTGAGGCCGTTAGATTAGATCTAAATGGTAGAGATTGGATCTGGTTTTGCCCTAAGGATCCGCGTCGTTCAGATTTGAGCGTCGCGGCGGAGATGGCACCGTACCCTCGCCAAATCACGTGTTGGCGCTGGGGCATTTTGATCAGGCGGAGACCGAGATCCGGCCGTCGATTTCGGTGCACCGTCGCGATTGCGCCGCGTGTCGTCGCATGAACCGAGACGTCGCGATGGCGGCGCGGTCTTGCCGTTGATCCGAGCGCCGTTGGATGTGCGACGCGTGGAGGCGCGGAGCCGAGGCGTCGCCGCGTTGGATGCGTGGTCGACGCTGGATCGCGCGACGCGTGTCGCGCGATCTCGGTCTTGATTGCGCGGTGCGCGCGTGAGGATCTAGCCGTTGATCCAACGAGCGGTTCGGATCTTGCAGCGTGGCGCGCGTTACAGTGAACCGAGTCCACGGTAGACCGAGCCGGCCGTGAACCCGATCCATAGACGAGGCGGCGTGGCGACCTGCGGGCGTGCCGACGTCGTCTTGGCGTCATCGCTGACGTCATAAATATATTTTATATAAAAATATTTTGACCAAATTTATTTCTGTGCTGACGTCATATATGCGAATTTCGAGTATAAAAATAATTGAAAAATCGGATTTTCTTAATTTCTGTATTTTGATTTTATTCAAACTTCAAATGACTATAACTTTTGCATTTTAACTCGGATTTGGGTGATTCAAATTTCTAAAATTCATAAAATTATGAGCTATTTAATGGTGAATTTTATTTGAATTTTTGAGGTCATCTAGTATTCTGTATTAGCTATTTATTGCATATTTTGTTTGTGCAGCGTAGAGACGCAAATTTCTTAGGAAAGTTTGAGGAAGAATTAGTCGCTCAAGACCAAGCTTGAACACGACCAGCAACTCTTTGAAGGCAAGTGATGCTTTGATCATTTTGATCCCAGATTTTAAAATGTAATTTATGCTTTGAAACTATGCATGCTAATTATTTAAAATGAATTTAAATTAATTTGGGATAATGTAGTTAATCAACCCATTTTGTTATGCCACCTTGAATTATTAACTGTATGCCTAAATCATTGTCACCCTAAGTTTGATTATATTAGTTGGATGTTAATATTGTGCCAACACGGGAGGCTAGATCGCGAGTAAATGCTTAGCCTTGCAACGAATCATGAGTGTTCTTTGGAAAAATGCTACAATATTGATTAAAGACATATTGAATGTATTTTGAAAAGTGGTGTGATGATGCCACATGATGAGATTGAGGTACATGCGACTTGTGGTTCCAGTCGATGTTGAATTATTGCGGCATGTGTTGCACAATAATCAATGGGGTGGAAAATGATTTAGGCTGGGGCAAGTGGCAAGAGGTCATGTGCCGGGTGGGCTGTGTGGCATTGGGTTGATGAGTGTTGTGAGTCTGTGTGCCACAATGGGTCAGTGTGCCATTGTTGAGTGTTGGAAGTCTTGCCTTGGTCGATTAAGGACTTCACCTTGCAAGCCTTTGATCCGAGTCACCGTACAACCACATATCGATATGGGACAGACCTAGTTGACTAGGGTTACGATATCTTTCCTCCGATACCTCGGGGTGACGGTACGTGGGTGTATCTGTATGGGGAGCGTACGTGCTACGGCTTGGTGCCCATCCAGCGGTGATTGGCGGTCCTATACTTGGCTCTGTGAGGGAAGTGATAGCGAAGGCAATCTGGAGAGGTTCTTTAGTTAAGGTAGAGGTTCTGAAAAGCTTTGTTGCGGACAATCACACAGTGTGGTGGCGGTGTATCTTGTGGGTAAAGTGTACAACCTCTGCAGAGTGTCAAAACTATTGAATAGCCGTGCTCACGGTATTGAGCATTGCTCGGGATTCTGATCAAGGGTAGATTTTCATAAACAAAACATGGAAGGGTGGCTGTGTGCCAAGTGTTAAAATGAGCTATTAAAAGGTGTGTCGAGAATCCTCGAGGAAAAACCATTTGAAATTATTATTACGTATAAGCTGCCCTTCGCTTTAATCTAACTAAGATATTGGTTAAAAATCTCGCTTGATGCAAAAGAACCATTTAAGCCAATCCTTTGGAATAAGCTCGCATATAGTAATAGCGCCGCATTCATGCATTACTTGTTGAGTGCCTTGTGTACTCACCCCACCTTGCTTATCAACCCCAACATCGTGGATGAGACTACACCAGCTTGGGAGGAGGAGTACATCGAGGACACGATGAACTAGGGGCAAGCTCGATCGGTTACTGTGGCAAGATGAAGGCTTCCACGACTTTTACTTATGTTCATTGCTATTTCTTTACTTTGATTAATGTAAGCCTGTGTGGCTAACTTATACGTAAGGAGACCATAAGGTCATACAACTCGGTTTATATACATGTTTGCACTATTTATTCTTATATCCTTGTGTTTATGCATGATGTGCAACCTCAGTATGCTGTGTGTGCTAAGCGTGATCTGGGATCGCACGTAAATACAGAGGGTCGGGATTTGCGGTTCGGGGCCCGGCAGAGGTGGTATCGAGCAGGTTGGTATAGGTCTTGACCCTAGTTTGGTTGTGCCTAGGAGGGTAAAACTATTTTCTAAAGACCTAATCAACTTGAGCAAGAATATCAATGAAATCTTGACTTATCTCTTCTCTCTTGTTTCATACCTATGCTGAATTTTTATTATTCTCTGTTTAATTTAAACAAGGTTTGTTTTGTGAGATGAGGATGATCCATACCTATGGAGAGCGCGCGGAGGATACGCCGCGGAGTTATGGCGTATGATGCGATTGCTCGGAGGTTTGACAGACCAGCATCGAGGGACTTGGTGAGTGCAGGCGAGACTTGGCGTCGCTGGATGTCAAGATCACGATGTATGCTCGAAAAGGGCGAGGCGAGCCGTCCTATCTACATTTCGGTCGAGGTCTTCTTTTGAGGCCGAATCCGAGAGATTCGGCGCGACGAGCGATGCGGCGGTGCCGCACTTACTCCCGCAGAGTTGGAGGCACCGTCTTTCGTCACCATCCGCGTCGAGACAATCATTTTGACGAGATGGAGCTTGTGGAGGAGGACGCCACTATCACCCACTGGCGAGTGCGTCATCGCCCGAGGGGCGCCTGGGCGAGGCAGTCCAGAGCTGCAGAGGACCCGCGCGAGTCACGGAGGCGAGATCCAGTGCGGGAGGCTTAGCCTACTCCATGCGAGAAGATCCAGGAGTTGGAGATGGCTTTATACGGACCCGAGCACGAGCGATCCACGAGTTACGATCCAGATCCGGAGGAGCAGGCGAGAGGCACCGGTCAGGAGGCGAGCAGCCCGGGACCAAAGCCAGTCGATGGGGTCTTTTGCACCAGTGCAGAGAGTCTTGAGATCGATTCGCCCGATGCGAGCACCCACGATGTATGCTCGGGAGCGCGGCTGGGTTGGCTCGATGGTGATCGAGTCTAGTAGAGTATAGTGTCGAGACTCGAAGGTTGAGTCGCGTCTTTTTCTTGAGTCACCATTAGGTGTGAGTCGTCATAGAGTCCTATGTTTGCTTACTTGTTTTGGGTTGTGAGTGTCCGTGTGCGTTGCATTGCCCTTAGGCACTTGTGAGCAACCATACAGCTTTATATTATATCAATAAAGTGGCTAAATAAATTAAGTTACACTGTTTCCCATAAATTCTTCTACTTGTCTATGCTTTCTTCTTTTCTTAACCTTGGAAGCTTGCAGCAGATGGTGAGGACACGTGGAAATGTTGGAGCCAGTGGAAGTGGAGCTAACCAAAGTGGATAACTGTAATGAAGAGCCGATTTCTCAACCACACTTGCAGTCGATATGCGAACACAGGAGCCTTCTTGATCGCCCGGACTCAATTTATGAACACGATGGTTCAAACCATGCAGCAGATATCCAACCAAGCTGCTGCGAATGTTCAACACAGGGGTAACCATGGACCACACCCCTACTCCAGTTGTCGGAGTTTATGAGAACCCGTCCACCTACTTTCTCGAGTGCGCCAATCCTTTGAAGCGGACGATTGGCTAAGGACAATTGAAAGGAAGTCGCACATTACCCGGTGTAGGACATGAGAGGGGTACTCTATGCCTCTCATCAACTCGAAGGGACCACTGCAGAATGGTGGGAAAATTCTAGCATGACTCATGAGGACCCACAGTATCACGTGGGAGGAATTCACCTCGACTTTCACTCGCATTACCATGTACAGAGGGTATCATGGATCTCAAAAAGGAGGAATTCGAGCTTCAGATTCTTTTATTTCCGAGATTTTGCTTGTTCAAAATGATATGGAAATAGTGAATCTTAAATGTGTGCTTATAGTCCATCCTCGGATCGAACTCCGATCTAAAGTAGGATGTTACGGGTAAGACTAATAATTAATGGAGTTGAGTTCTAGCGAACTTAATCGTCCTTAATACCCAAACCTTGGATGTTATCACGGAATGGATTGGTTAACCAATCACAAGGCGATCTTTGGATCATGGAAAAAGAGTCATATCGATCGAAAGCCCTGATGGAAAGAAGATTGAGTTTGAAGCAAAATCGATCTGCGGGATGGACAATTGATGGTCAGCAGCGTGAAGACTGTCGACTTAGAGGAAGTGCCCATAGTCAATGAATATCCGGATGTTTTCCGGAAGATTTACAGAATGCCGCGGATAGAGATATCGAGTTCGTGATAGAGTGGTTCGAGGGACAGCTCCATAGCTAAGAGACCTTACAGGATGTCCACGAGAGGAATTGGTGGAAATGAAGAAGCAAATTGAAGAGTCTGCTGAAAAGGGATTTATAAGACCTAGTTCATCGCCATGGGGAGCACTGTCTTATTCGTCAAGAAGAAGGGCGGGAGTTTTAGGATGTGTATAGACTATCGTGCACTCAATGATGTGACGATAAAGAATAAGTATCCTCTACCGGGATCGATGATTTGTTTGACCGATTAAGAGGAGCGAGAGTCTTCTCCAAAATTGATCTCCGATCGTGGATACCATCAATTGAAGATCCGATCGGAGGATATCCAAGATCGCATTTCGTCAAGATATGGACACCACGAGTTTACTGTGATGTCTTTTGGTTTGACAAATGCACCAAAGATATTTTATGAACTTAATGAATAAGGTTTTATGGAATACTTGGACAAGTTAAATCGTCGTATTCATAGATGATATCCTTATCTATTCCAAGGCGAGAAGAAAGCACGCGAGCATGTGAGGCTAGTCCTTGAAAAGTTGAGAGAGCAACAGCGTTGTTTGCGAAATTTAGCAAATGTGATTTACGGAAGAATAAGGTTGAATTTCTTGGACACATAATGACAATGAAGGAGTTGCGGTAGATCCAAAGAAAGTGGAGACGGTTCTACATTGGGAACAACCCAAGTCGGTAACCCAAATCCGTAGTTTCCTTGGAATGGCGGGGTATTACCGTCGATTCATCGAAGGATTCTCTACGATTGCGAGACCTCTTACGCAATTGTTGAAAAAGGAAAGGAAATTCTTATGGACGCCTGAGTGTGAGAAGAGTTTTCAGGAGTTGAAGAGGAGATTAACATCGCACTGTACTAGTTTTACTCGCGTTCATCAAGACTTCGACATTTATTGTGATGCATCGCGTCAAGGATTGGGATGCGTGTTGATGCAAAATAGGAAGGTAATTGCCTATGCATCGAGGCAATTGAGACCACATGAGGAGAACTATCCGACTCATGATTTGGAATTAGGCTGCCGTGGTGCATGCACTAAAAATATGGCGTCATCATCTCATCGAAATAGATGTGAAGTGTATCTGATCATAAAAGTCTTAAGTATATCTTCACATAAGTGACCTAAATATGAGGCAAAGAAGATGGTTAGAGTTAATCAAGGATTATAATATAGGGAATTCACTACCACTGGTAAAGCCAACGTGGTGGCGCACGCCTTGAGCGAGAAAGAACCACAGTGTAAATATCTTTGATGGAAGCAGTCAGTGCGGAATTGTGTAAGGAATTCGAAATTAGAAATGGAAATAGTACGGAAGGATTCCTAGCAACCTTGGAAGTAAGACCTACCCTGGAAGATCAGATCAAGGAAGGGCAGAAAGATGATGATAAGATCAAAAGAATTAAGGGCAAAATGGATGAAGGCAAAGCAAAAGATTTCAAACTGGATGAACAAGGTACTATGTGGTTTAAAGGGCGCATTTGTGTACCGAACAAAAGGAGTTAAGCGATTAATTACGGAGGAGGCTCATGACTCGAGATACTCAATTCATCCAGGAAGTGCGAAAATGTACCAAGATTTAAAGGAAAGATTTTGGTGGCCAAGCATGAAACGAGAAGTCACCGAATATGTTGCATTATGTGACACATGCCAAAGAGTCAAAGCTATGCACCAAAGACCAGCAGGGCTATTACAACCCTTAAAGATACGAATGGAAATGGGAAGAAATTGGTATGGATTTCATAACGGATTGCCCGAACACAAAGTGGATATGATTCCATATGGGTCATAGTGGATCAACTTAACCAAGGTGGCACATTTCATACGATAAAGACCACTTATTCCGAGACCGGTTAGCGAGAACTTTATATGGCACGGATCGTGCCTTGCATGGAGTACCGAAAAAGATAGTGTCGAACAGAGTACCCAATTTACCTCAGTTTTGGGGTAAGCTACATGAGGCAATGGGGACTCGTTTGAACTTGATCTGACCTACCATCCATGCAGACGGATGGTCAAGCCGAGAGGTTAACCAGATATTGGAAGATATGTTGAGAGCTGCGCTTTAGCATATTCCACCTCATGGGACAAGTGTTTGCCTTATCTTTGAGTTTAGCTACAACAACAATTATCGAAGAGTTTACTGGATGTCTCCATTTGAAGCTTTGTATGGTCGGTCTGTCGAACACCATTGAATTGGAATGAGACAGTGAACGACATGTTTTGGACGGACATTCTTCAAGAAGCGGAAGAACAGATCATACGATCGGGGAAAGATTGAAGATTGCACAATCAAGGCGAGAAGAGTTATCTTGACAACCGTCGCATGAGGCCCAGCTTTGAACCGAAGATTTTGTGTACCTTAGAGTCACACCTCTCAAAAGTCGAGGTTCCATGCAAAGGAAACTCGCACCCAGATATATCGGACCATTCAAGATCTTGAGCCGCAGAGGTGAAGTTGCTTATCGATTGGAGTTACCAGTCTTTGGCAGAGTGCATGATGTATTTCATGTATCTGGCGAAGAAGTGTCTTGATCTGGGAGGAGCAAACACCTTTGGAGGCAATTGATCCGCAAGAAGATCGACTTACAAAGAACATCCGATGAAGATTACGGGCGTAATGGGCGGAGAGACAAGGAACAAGTCAACACGTTTCTGCGAATTCAATGGAGTAACCATTCGGAAAGTGAAGCCACGTGGGAGCGAAGAAGACTGAAGGAGTTTCCTAACCTATTTACGTAGAAATACCACGAATCTCGGGGACGAGATTACATTAAGAAGGTTTGTAACACCTAATTTTTGCTCTAATTTAAAAGTTTGAAGTATTTTTGATTTTTGAGAAATTTTGGAAATTTATTTAAATTTAATTGGATTTATTCAAATAGGGCTTTTCTTGAAAAAAATTGAATAATGGAAAAGTTTTTGCAAAGTTTTATTGAAAATATTTTAATTGAGTTCCAAATATCTCAAAGTAATTTCGGAATTTTTCTAGAATTTTTCTACTATTTTAAAAGCCCCAAATGATTTAATTGAATTTCGGAATTATTTTAAATGTGAAATGTTTTAAAAATCACATGAGCGATAATGGGCGAGCCTATTCTTGCGTGTCATGACCCTTACGCCGAAACCCTAGCGCCGCCTAGCCCAAGCCATCCGATCCGGATCGCGCGCTGTCGTGTGCCACGTCGCCCGTAGCGTGAGCCTTGGATCGTCGCCGCCTGACGCACGAGATCGCGCCCGTCGCCGTCCCGCGAGATCATCGGAGAGAGCGTGGCGTTGATGGCGTGACTTCCGCCGGCCCGTTTCGCGCCGCGTCGAGGCAGCCCTTAAGTCCCGTTGAAGGCGTCGTGCGAGAGTTTTCACTCGCGCATCTTTTGACTCCTCGCCGCACGCCGAGACTCCTCTAGCGCCGTCTGAGCTCGCCGTGGTTGCTTCTTTGTGCCGCCGTTTTTAGTCGTTTGCTTGCCGCGGTTTCTCTCGCGTCGCCAAGGTCACCGGAGTAATCCTTCCGCCACGCCGCGTCGAGCGAGCCACTTCATCACGCGGAGAAGCCACAGTAGCGCCGTGGGTGCGTCATCTTCCTCGACTCGTGACCTTTTCTTCTGCGCCCATCGCCTTCACCGAAGCCGTCGTCCGTCCGATCTTCGCCATGCGCTTACGGTTCGTCCACGTCACCCTTCTTTGTGTTCTTCTAGAGTAGATGCATGCGTTAGATGCGGATTGAGCGGCTTGGATTAGATCTAGTTTACGCGTTGTGTTTTTGTCTTGGCCGTTGGATCGTTAGTGAGCGGCGTGAGATTGTGCTTGCGTGGCGGCTGAATAATAAACGACTCGGTACCGTAGGCGTTAGATTAGATCTAAGCGGTAGAGATTGGATCTGGTTTTGCCCTAAGGATCCGCGTCGTTGATTTGAGCGTGCGGCGGAGATAACACCGTACCCTCGCCAAATCACGTGTTGGCGTGGGCATTTTGACTAGGCGGAGACGGATCCGGCCGTCGATTTGGTGCACCGTCGCGATGCGCGCGTGTCGTCGCATGAACCGAGGCGTCGCGATGGCGGCGCGGTCTTGGCCGTTGGATCTGGCGCGCCGTTGGATGTCGGCGCGTGGAGGCGCGAGCCGTGGCGTCGCCGCGTTGGATGCGTGGTGACCATTGGATGCGCGGCGCGTGTCATGCGCATCTCGGTGCGCCTGCGGTGCGCGTGAGAGATCTAGCCGTTGATCCAACGAGCGGTTCGGATCTTGCGCGTGGCTGCCTTGCATTACAGTGAGCGAGTCCACGGTAGACGAGGCGGCCGTGAACCCGATCCATAGACGGGCGGCGTGGCGGCCTGCGGGCGTGCCACGTCGTCTTGGCGTCATCGGCGTCATAAATATATTTATATAAAAATATTTTGACCGAAATTTATTTACGTCTGCTGGCGTCATATATGCAATTTCGATATAAAAATAATTCAGAAAAATCGGATTTTCTTAATTTACGTATTTTGATTTTATTCAAACTTCAAATGACTATAACTTTTGCATTTTAACTCGGATTGGGTGATTCAAATTTCTAAAAATTCATAAAATTATGAGCTATTTAATGGTGAATTTTATTTGAATTTTTAGGTCATCTAGTATTCTGTATTAGCTATTTATTGCATATTTTGTTTATGCAGCGTGAGCGCAAATTTGCGGAAAGTTTGAGGAAGAATTCGTCGCTCAAGACCAAGCTTGAACACGACCAGCAACTCTTTGAAGGCAAGTGATGCTTTGATCATTTTGATCCCAGATTTTAAAATGTAATTTATGCTTTGAAACTATGCATGCTAATTATTTAAAATGAATTTAAATTAATTTGGGATAATGTAGTTAATCAACCCATTTTGTTATGCCACCTTGAATTATTAACTTGTATGCCTAAATCATTGTCACCTAAGTTTGATTATATTAGTTGGATGTTAATATTGTGCCAACACGGGAGGCTAGATCGCGAGTAAATGCTTAGCCTTGCAGCGAATCATGAGTGTTCTTTGGAAAAATGCTACAATATTGATTAAAGACATATTGAATGTATTTTGAAAAATGGTGTGATGATGCCACATGATGAGATTGAGTACCGCGACTGTGTGGTTCCGTCATGATGTTGAATTATTAGCGGCATGTGTTGCACAATAATCAATGGGGTGGAAAATGATTTAGGTGGGGCAAGTGGCAAGAGGTCAGTGTGCGAGTGGGCTGTGTGGCATTGGGTTGATGAGTGTTGTGAGTCATGTGCCACAATGGAACATGTGCCCTTGTTGAGTGTTGGAAGTCTTGCCTTGGTCGATTAAGGACTTCACCTTGCAAGCCTTTGATCTGAGTCACCGTACAACCACATATCGATATGGGACAGACCTAGTTGACTAGGGTTACGATATCTTTCCTCACGATACCTCGGGGTGACAGTGATACGGGTGTATCTGTATGGGGAAGCGTACGTGCTACGGCTTGGTGCCCATCCAGCGGTGATTGGCGGTCCTATACTTGGCTCTGTGTGAGGAAGTGATAGCGAAGGCAATCTGGAGAGGTTCTTTAGTTAAGGTAGAGGTTCTGAAAAGCTTTGTTGCGGACAATCACTGTGTGGTGGTGGTTTGTATCTTGTGGGTAAAGTGTACAACCTCTGCATGAGTGTCAAAACTATTGAATAGCCGTGCTCACGGTATTGAGCATTGCTCGGGATTCTGATCAAGGGTAGATTTTCATAAACAAAACATGGAAGGGGTGGTGTGTGCCAAGTGTTAAAATGAGCTATTAAGGTGTGTCGAGAATCCTCGAGGAAAAACCATTTGAAATTATTATTACGTATAAGCTGTTCCCTTGCTTTAATCTAACTAAGATATTGGTTAAAAATCTTGCTTGATGCAAAAGAACCATTTAAGCCAATCCTTTGGAATAAGCTCTGCATATAGTAATAGCGTTGCATTACATGCATTACTTGTTGAGTGCCTTGTGTACTCACCCACCTTGCTTATCAACCCCAACATCGGTGGATGAGACTACACCGCTTGGGAGGAGGAGTACATCGAGACACGATGAACTAGGGGCAAGCCCGTCGGTTACTGTGGCAAGATGAAGGCTTCCACGACTTTTACTTATGTTCATTGCTATTTCTTTACTTTGATTAATGTAAGCCTGTGTGGCTAACTTATACGTAAGGAGACCATAGGTCGTACAACTCGGTTTATATACATGTTTGCACTATTTATTCTTATATCCTTGTGTTTTATGCATGATGTGCAACCCTGTATGCTGTGTGTGCTAAGCGTGAT